>JASAND010005482.1:0-121586 GCA_030248195.1 Trissonchulus latispiculum
TGTACTTCGTTCAGTTACGTATTACTGATAACACAAGGAGGACAAAGCACCACAATTTTATGGAAAAATTATAACAGACGGGTGAAATACAACAAAAAAACCTTATACCACAGACCCACTTGGGCAAAAACCACATTACCCCCCCAAAAAATTGTCAAAAAAAGACTGCAAAATTAGTTTGTTTTATGACATATAAGCTAAGCTAAAATGTGTTCAAAAATTCAGTCTAACCACCAAGAAATTTTTCTTTACACCAAACAATCCTGCGAAGCCAGAATAGTTTTAGAAATTTTGACTAAAATTCCTAAAGATTTGGCAATTCCTAGGCAAGGCGAGGGGGAGCCCAAAAAAGTTTCGATAGGGGCGGAGTGGTGGGAGGTTCCAAGTGTGAGAAACCTGAAAGGTGTGGATAGGGAGCCCCGAACCAATCCCACTAAAAGTAAATCCTGCCTAAGTAAGGTATGTTCCATGACAAAATTTTAATTTGTTTCCAAGGTATAGTTGAAGGGAAAACAAATGTTTTGGTCTCCGTTTTTTCTACATAGTTGCATATATGGATTTTCGGGGTCGCTGAACACAAATCAGAAAATAGTTTATCGAGACAGCTTTTCGTTAGCTAGACGTAAGCTTAAAGTTTTAGCCTGTGCTGAGCTAACGAAAAGCTAGGTCAAAAAATGGTTTCCAGATTCGTGTTCAGCGACCCTGAAACCCTTGCCACTTTGCAGCAAAATCGAAGACAAAAATTTTTGTTTACCTTGTTTGGTTTCCCCTTGTCAAACCTAAAAATTTATTTTTTAAAAAATTAATATTTTTGTCACAGAACAATCTGAAATGTGTTCAAATTGTCACATACCAGAATTTGAGCTCAATCAGTTTAGTTTTACGAATTTTAGATACAGGTGTATGTGTATTCGGAAGATCCTCCAAAGAATACATGTTGAATTCTCGTAGACAAGTAAAAAACAATAATAAGCAATAATAGAATTGATACCTTCCCGCATAGCATGAATTTGTAGATTCATACTGTGCAGTAAAGTAAAGTGAATAGAAAGTAATAGTAGTAACGATGAATCAGAAAGAATATCAGTTAGTCATCAGAAAAGAAAGTAGAATAGAATAAGTATTTAATCCGAGAAGAAATAATAGTGTAAATATGTAGAGGAAATATGTAGATATAGTCCTTGTGGTGATAGAAAGAATAGAAATAATAGAAGGAAATGATAATAGAGGAATACGATGCTTTAATCAACGACCGTTCGCTTTAAAAACTCTCATCAAATGATATCCTGGGCGGAAAGTCGTCTTAGCTAAACATATCTAGGATTGACCGTTTTCTGATTATAGACTATAAACGAAATACCGATGTCACTACAACACCTCCGACCCGGGAATTCGGGCCCGAGGTGGGAATCGAACACACAACCTCTGGCTATCTAGGCCAACGCTCTACCGGTTCAGCCACCCAGGCACAATCGAACCAAGCTGAAGGGGGGGCTACTAAAGGTTTGCCAAGACTTGTCCGATTTGCCTACTTTTGGCGAACATATAGAGCATTGGTGTGTTCAAAAAATATCGGGTACTGAGATCTTAGATGACTTCCAGCCATTTGCAGCCGTCGGGTTTCTTTGCACGACCCCCCGTTTTTCACAACTACCAAAATAATTAATTAAAAATCTCTGCTTGCAAACCCAGCTTCAAAAGTTGCCACTTGCAAATATGATTTGGCGCATGTTCCCCTATCTTCAGTAATATACTAGACATCGGTATCTTATCTGCATATATCGGAATTACTCCTCAAAGATGAAGTTTCTGCCAGAATTATAAACTTTTTGGCTAACGAAAGGAAAATTTTATTACTGGTGCAAGCTATAAGGCTGTAATTTGACATAAAAGGAGACCCTATAGGAGTACTCATTTGTGCCAAATGGCAAGGAATTCTGCCGCGTGGAAAAATTTTAATGTCAACTTTAATCTTCAAAAATCGCCAAAATCGCCTTTTTGGGGCAATGGTACCCCAGAAATCGAAAAAAATCAAATTTTTTTGAAATTAAAATTTTTTGACATATTTGAACTCAGCGTAGTCCAAAACACACCCATAAACGATTTCAGCTCGATTAGTGAAGGTTTGCGACTTCTATGGGTGCAGAAAGCCTCTACACAGGATCCGACAGACTGAAAATGGCGATTTTGTCAATTTTTGAAGATTAAAAAAGTTGACATAAAAATTTTTTCAAGCGGCAGAATTTCTTGCCATTTGGCACAATGAGTGCCTATAGGTGCCTACATTTGTGCCAAATTACAGCCTTATGAGCTCGCACCAGTAATAAAATTTTCCTTTCGTTAGCCCAAAATTTTTAAATTTTGGCCGAAACTTCAACTTTGAAGAGTAATTCCGAGAGATGCAGTAAGACAGACGTCTAGTATTTTTCTGCAGGTAGGGGCACAAACTGCCAAATCGTATTTGCAAATGACAACTTTGAAGCTAGGGTTTGCATCCAGCGAAGGGATTTTTTAATTAATTATGTTGGTAGTTGTGAGAAACTGGGGGGGAACAATTGAAACCCGACGCTGCACTGGGGTGGAAGGCAGCTAAGTTCTCAGTTGCCGATAGTTTTGACCACACCCATGCTCTACATCTTCGCCAAAAAGTGGGCCAATCGGACAAAGTCGGGGCAAGTCGATTTTTAGACTATTGTTGGTTGGTGGCTTACATCACGTTGAAATTTGTCGAAAATTTCCAACATAAGTTCTTTTAGCGTTTTAACCCCCCCCCGCCGCAATCGATTCAAAAATTTGAGATTTCCGGCCTAGGCGGTTCTTTTCACAGACGTTTGTCAGCATCTAAATTATTATGTCTAAATTCATTCGAAAGATGTGTAATGAAATCAATTTTACCGAAATTTTTGTCTCAAAAATGCTGACGTTTAAAATTCAACGTCAAAACTGTTAATAATCTAAATTATTTAAAGTTTTCAAGAAAACTCTACTTCCTTTCTATTCCATTTTCTATTTGCTAAAAAAAGCCGTATTTTTCAAAATTTTTAATTAATGTGTTGCAGCTCTTGTCCCAACTTTGTGGTTCAATTTGCTACCTCTGTCTGGCAAATAGCAAACATTGTGCCATAGGGTGCAATTTATTATTAAGGGAGCCCTTGAAAGAACGAATTTGAGACAGGCAGGAAATTAAACAGACAGCAATTTCGGGCTTCTGTTCCTAAGGTCCAGCAAACAATAAAGTTGGGACAAGAGCTGCAACACATTAATTAAAAATTTTGAAAATACGGCTTCTTTAGCAAATAGAAAATGGAATAGAAAGGAAGTAGAGCTTCTCTTTGAAAACTTTAAATAATTTAGATTATTAACAGTTTTGACGTTGAATTTTAAAACGTCAGCATTTTTGAGACAAAAATTTCGGTAAAATTGATTTCATTACACATCTTTCGAATGAATTTAGACATAATAATTTAGATGCTGACAAACGTTCAGAAAAGAACCGCCTAGGCCGGAAATCTCAAATTTTTGAATCGGGATTGCGGCGTGGGGGGGGGGTTAAAACGCTAAAAGAACTTATGTTGGAAATTTTCGACAAATTTCAACGTGATGTAAGCCACCAACCAACAATAGTCTAAAATCGACTTGCCCCGACTTTGTCCGATTGGCCTACTTTTTGGCGAAGATGTAGAGCATGGGTGTGGTCAAAAACTATCGGGTACTGAGATCTTAGCTGCCTTCCAGCCTTGTGCAGCCGTCGGGTTTATGTGCCCCCCCCCGTTTCTCACAACTACCAACATAATTAATTAAAAATCCCTGCTGGATGCAAAACCCTAGCTTCAAAGTTGTCATTTGCAAATATGATTTGGCATTTGTGCCCCTACCTGCAGAAAAATACTAGACGTCTGTCTTACTGCATCTCTCGGAATTACTCTTCAAAGTTGAAGTTTCGGCCAAAATTTAAAAATTTTTGGCTAACGAAAGGAAAATTTTATTACTGGTGCGAGCTATAAGGCTGTAATTTGGCACAAATGTAGGCACTATAGGCACTCATTGTGCCAAATGGCAAGAAATTCTGCCGCTTGAAAAAATTTTTATGTCAACTTTAATCTTCAAAAATTGACAAAATCGCCATTTTCAGTCTGTCGGATCCTGTGTAGAGGCTTTCTGCACCCATAGAAGTCGCAAACCTTCACTAATCGAGCTGAAATCGTTTATGGGTGTGTTTTCGACCACGCTGAGTTCAAATATGTCAAAAAATTTTAATTTCAAAAAAATTTGATTTTTTTCGATTTCTGGGGTACCATTGCCCCAAAAAGGCGATTTTGGCGATTTTTGAAGATTAAAGTTGACATTAAAATTTTTCCACGCGGCAGAATTCCTTGCCATTTGGCACAAATGAGTACTCCTATAGGGTCTCCTTTTATGTCAAATTACAGCCTTATAGCTTGCACCAGTAATAAAATTTTCCTTTCGTTAGCCAAAAAGTTTTTAATTCTGGCCGAAACTTCAACTTTGAGGAGTAATTCCGAGAGATGCAGATAAGATACAGACGTCTAGTATTTTTCTGCAGATAGGGGCACATGCGCCAAATCATATTTGCAAGTGGCAACTTTGAAGCTAGGGTTTGCAGCCAGCAGAGATTTTTAATTAATTATTTTGGTAGTTGTGAAAAACGGGGGGTCGGGCAAATAAACCCGACGGCTGCAAATGGCTGGAAGGCAGCTAAGATCTCAGTACCCGATATTTTTTGACCACACCCATGCTCTATATCTTCGCCAAAAGTAGGCAAATCGGACAAGTCGGGGCAAACCTTTAGTAGCCCCCCCTTCAGCTTGGTTCGATTGTGCCTGGGTGGCTGAACCGGTAGAGCGTTGGCCTAGATAGCCAGAGGTTGTGTGTTCGATTCCCACCTCGGGCCCGAATTTTTCGGGTCGGAGGTGTTGTAGTGACATCGTTATTTCGTTTATAGTCTATAATCAGAAACGGTCAATCCTAGATATGTTTAGCTAAGACGACTTTTCGCCCAGGATATCATTTGATGAGAGTTTTTAAAGCGAACGGTCGTTGATTAAAGCATCGTATTCCTCTATTATCATTTCCTTCTATTATTTCTATTCTTTCTATCACCACAAGTGGACTATATCTACATATTTCTTCTTACATATTTACACTATTATTTCTTCTCGGATTAAATACTTATTCTATTCTACTTTCTTTCTGATGACTAACTGATATTCTTTCTGATTCATCGTTACTACTATTACTTTCTATTCACTTTACTTTACTGCACAGTATGAATCTACAAATTCATGCTATGCGGGAAGGTATCAATTCTATTATTGCTTATTATTGTTTTTTACTTGTCTACGAGAATTCAACATGTATTCTTTGGAGGATCTTCCGAATACACATACACCTGTATCTAAAATTCGTAAAACTAAACTGATTGAGCTCAAATTTGGTATGTGACAATTTGAACACATTTCAGATTGTTCTGTGACAAAAATATTAATTTTAAAAAATAAATTTTTAGGTTTGACAAGCGTGGACCAAAACAAGGTAAACAAAAATTTTTGTCTTCGATTTTGCTGCAAAGTGGCAAGGGTTTCAGGGTCGCTGAACACGAATCTGGAAACCATTTTTCGACCTAGCTTTTCGTTAGCTCAGCACAGGCTAAAACTTTAAGCTTACGTCTAGCTAACGAAAAGCTGTCTCGATAAACTATTTTCTGATTTGTGTTCAGCGACCCCGAAAATCCATATATGCAACTATGTAGAAAAAACGGAGACCAAAACATTTGTTTTCCCTTCAACTATACCTTGGAAACAAATTAAAATTTTGTCATGGAACATACCTTACTTAGGCAGGATTTACTTTAGTGGGATTGGTTCGGGGCTCCCTATCCACACCTTTCAGGTTTCCCCCCACTTGGGGCCTCCCACCACTCCGCCCCTATCGAAACTTTTTTGGGCTCCCCCTCGCCTTGCCTAGGAATTGCCAAATCTTTAGGAATTTTAGTCAAAATTTCTAAAACTATTCTGGCTTCGCAGGATTGTTTGGTGTAAAGCCTCTTTTTTTGGTGGTTAGACTGAATTTTTGAACACATTTTAGCTTAGCTTATATGTCATAAAACAAACTAATTTTGCAGTCTTTTTGACAATTTTTTGGGGGGTAATGTGGTTTTGCCCAAGTGGGTCTGTATAAGGTTTGTTGTATTTCACCCGTCTGTTATAATTTTTCCATAAAATTGTGGTGCTTGTCCTCCTTTTGTTTTGTTGTCTGAGATATTGTGCCCTTTTGGAAAATTATCTTTGTTCTGTATTTTTGCTTAAAGGAGAGTAAACTCGCGATAGCTAAATTAGGACGTCGTCGCCTTTTGCAGTTGGATGTGGATAAGCGGTATGAACTATCAGACATGAACACACTCTTAATTAGACCTGCAACCTTTAACTTTTATTTTATCCTTTGCTGAGTTATCTACAACTCTACACAGGGGCCCTTTGCCATGGAGCGGATTGCGGACGCCCTGATGGAACAGCACTCGCTGGAAACCCTCGTCCTGATCGCCTCCTTCATTGGACTGGGTGGAATTGAGCTCGCCAGTAATATGGTAGTTTCAAATGTATTATACCTTTGGTTAAAGAATCTGTTAATTAGTGTAGCCAAGAGTGCATATTGCACTAAGAAGAGTAAGTCAGTGAGGGCTCCTCTTCATAGTTTCGAGGCGGTCCACACATAAAGGAGGTAGGTACTGAACGCTTGCACCGGCTTTGTCAATTTGGCGGGTCCGTCCGACCTTTTGGTTTGGCACAGGTATAGAGAATGGGTGTGGTCAAAAATAGCAGGTACTGAGATCTTAGCTTCTTTCCAGCCGTGTGGAGTGGTTCGTTTATATGCCCAACCCTCCATTTTTCACAAATACCAACATAATTTTTGCTGGCCAGTAGACCCCTAACGTCAAGACGTCAAGACAAGTCAAACTTTCCAAAATTTTCAAAGTCCCAAAAAATTCGCTGAGAGCCTGCGGAAGCTATAATAATACAGCTTCTACGGTAGTTTTGGACGCTCTTTGAGATAGGCTATTAAAATTCGATCTAGCTCGTATGAGTGACTCACACTGGCGTTGGGGTTTTTCCTCATCTCGGACTGGGTTTTTTTTCCGCCGCGCTATACAGACGACAAAGTCCATGTCAAAGTGTGATCTTGAAGTGAAGCATGAAACGTTTTATATATATGTGTTAAATTTAGGTCTACTGCCTGGACTAGACCTGAATTATAATGGCGGGGCGATTGCAGGTAGTATGAACCGTGGCCTAGTTCTGCACACAGTTGCTGTGCCTCATCTAACTAACAACTAAACGTTACCATACTGATGAACTCCAGAGGCTTCGGCAGTAACCAACTAAATAACCACGTGGCGGACAAATGAATTTAATGGTAAAGCAATACAAGAGCCCAACCGGTACAGACGGTAACACCACACTACACTGAATCAGACAAATCTTGCAGATCAGGTTAGCTATAAGAACTGATGACTTGACACAGAAGTACATTTAGTTTGACCGGTTGCATGTTAATTTTAGTGATATTTCACATATGTATGTATTTTATCCATCAACTGTAAAGCGACAGATATGGCAAAAAACAAATACAAGCCTACAAGATTTCTTGAATACCGAGAAGTGAGCTCAGAAACGAGCTGGCTCTATTAGAAACTTTGCTCATCTCATCAACAGCTTTCGAATGATACATATATTGAGAGGTATTGGAGAAAATTGTTAGAATCTTGAAAATCCGGTTTTCGCAAATTCCGGGAGCTGAGTGCATTTTCAAAAGTTCGTTCTATTACAAAAGTTGTTATGAGAGAGTTCGAATAATACCCATCTTGTGGGTTTTGCAGAAACTTTTTAAAATTCGGGAATTTTGAAATCCCGAAATTCCGGAAATTGGGTACATTTTCGTGAAAACCTTCTAAGATCAAAAAGTTGTAGCGGGAGCAGCTCTGTTCGATTATGAAAACAAAATTTTAATAGCGATAAAAGTTGGGTGAAAAATTAAAAATTTCAAATTTTCCGTGAATGCAACCCGGAATTCCGTATTTTCCGGATTTTCTACATCTCGGTTTCTTGAGGATTCTAAAAACATTATATAGGCTTCCTTCAAATGATAACTCAGGACAGCCGCTCACATTTCGGTTCCAAGATTTTTGGTCAGACTTTAGTTTAGTTCAATTTCTATTTAGCCTGACATTTACAAAAGTGAATTTCTGACAAATGAAGTTCTGACCTGTGGGATGTTTCTGACTTATGAAATTTTGATAAATGAAATTTAGACTCAGTGAAATCCTAACTAAAATTCTGACTGATTTCTGATTAATGAAATTCTGACAAATGAAATTCTGACAAATGAAATTCTGACAAATGAAATTCTGACTAGTGAAGTTCTGACAAATGAAATTCTGACTAGTGAAATTCTGACAAATGAAATTCTGACTAGTGAAATTCTGACAAATGAAATTCTGATTAAAGAAAATAGGCGGTACACGATACGTACTATAAACGTGGAGAGGGGATGACAGGGTTCTGTCAAAAACGCACCGGTAGAGAAAAGCGGGGGCCTTGTTGAGAACGGTGTAGTATTGGCGAACAAATTCACGACCAACAGCATAGGCAGTCGGCTCAGAGCCCACAGAGTTCAGACCATCCTAAAATAGAGCTCGTATAATCTGATAAGGCTTGGCTCGGGGCTCGGTGTATGCACTCTTTCTGATATAAAATGACTTCTTAACTCGAAGGAATGAATGAATAATAAGGGTTCAAAGTTGATGTCTCCAAAAGGAATCACCACCTTAAGGTGCTGGTATCCTTTTGTGCAGTGCTTTTGTGGTGATTTTTCAAAACGCTATAACTTTCGCAATTTTGGGAGCTGGAATGAGCTTTATACATCGTTTTAAAGCTTATAATCTGTACATTAACATGAGCTGACAAAACTAGCAGAATTGGCAAAAAATATCAAAAAACTTCCGACATGCTGACATCTGACAGACTGAATATAGACCAAAAATTTTTGAACATGGATTTCTCAAAACTGTAGAATTGGCCAAATTTTTTTCTTGTGCCATGATATGAAGGACATGTGGGCCGAGGGACATTTTTTTGCATTTGGCTCAACAAGTCTCAGTACTCCAGAAAATCCGGCAAATGCGCGATTACACGAAATTTCGCAACTTTCTATTCAGTTTTCTCACAACTGGAGAAGTTTTAGCTCAAACCAAGAAAAATGTCCCTCCGCAATAGGGCGAATTTTCATTTAGCCAAAAATTACGCGAATCGATTGCGCAGTTTTTGAGAAATCAATGTTCAAAACAAAATAATCGCAATTTTGCCAAAATGGTTTTTCGGCGAATTCCCTAGCTTACAGCAACGAACTCCAGCGAATAGGTATTGATAAAAAGCGCAATTGGACGGTGTATCGATTGAGTATAAATAAGCCGAAATTGTCTGTAAGATTTGGCAGTAATTTTGAAAAAACTGATTTCATCAAAAATGGCCATTTTTTTGACCCCAAAAATCGTTTTTGGCTTATACTGCCTTAACCACTTGAGGTAGCGCAAAAGTTGTAAAAGCAAAAATGTTCATTTTGGTGCCCTCTTTCCAGCCATAACAACCAATCCGGTGTAGCGACTATGTACTGAGAGAACAAGGGCTAAAATAAAAACTTTCTTATCTTTACACCTAAAAATCCGGGACTGGTCCCAGAATGTTAAACAGCACAAAAATAATGTATTTGGAAAGTTTCATCCACTTTCATAAAGAATTGAAGCTTGTAGGGTCGAATTTACACAAAGCGATACCAGCACCTTAAGTGGGAGGGGAGACTGAAATGGGAGTGCCACAATTTCTTGGATCTGCTTATTTGTTGCACGAGTATACATGTGGTAAGTAAGTAAGCGTGGTAAGCGTTGTACAGTAAGCGTGGTCAAAAGTAAGGGGCTAGCTTGGCTTTCAGCTTGGCTCGCCAGGCTCCTGCAAAGCGGTCCGATTCCACACTTTTCGCCACATAAAATACAAACGTTTTAGCTCAAACTAAGTTTTTTTTACGTTTTAGCTCAAGCTACGTTTTTTACGTTTTAGCTCAAACCAAGATACATGTCCCTCCGCAATAGAGCAACCTTTCAACCATCTTGACCCTTTCAAAATGGACAGCTCGGACAGCGGGAATGCGCTTAGGGCACCAGTAAACCCCTATAGATCCCTAAGTTTTGACAGGCTAAGTAAGATCTACTATGGACGGACCTCCCTGAAGCGAGTGCAGACCAGACCCTCCGGACGGTCAAGTGGAAACAGACCAGCAACTTGCGTGAATCGGGCAAGTTCCAAGTACAAAATTTGTAGTGCTAATTTTCTTTGTTATTTAACATTTGTTGTAGGCTAGGCCCCTACAGGGCTTATACAATCAAACTGAAGAAGCAATGCTACAAATCAATTGGATTAAACATATCAAGCAACTGGACAACATTTTTTCTTAATTTTTTGAATTAATTTTCGATTTGTTACTGTAGAACATGTTTTGACATCTTATAACCTACCATGCCCTACATTGAAACTTTTAATATGTACTTTTGCCATAAGATACAAAATTCTTTCGACAGTTGACTGTTCAATGGTATATACTGTGCATCAGAATGTTTATGATGACTGTATGGTATAACCTGAAATTATGGATTTGGAAAAATGAACAAACAGTGCGGTATACTAATACCGCCTGCCAGCCCTAAGAAATCTTAAAAGCTGGAAAACATTTCATAAAATTATAAGAATTGCTGAAAGCTTAGTTTTAAATTTCTGTTAAAAACTGCAGTCGCTTCCGCTGGATATTTCCATAAATTTTAGATGTAGTTAATTTGAAAGATAGGAAATACTAAAATTTAATTTAGTGCACTTTCACACGGACACACCTCTGTGTAAGTATTTAGTTTCTAACAACCGATTAGTTATGCCGACGTCTCTTTCTGTTTATGCACCTTCACCCTTACATACGAATTTTGTGCCAGAACCCGAAGCTCCTGAAGAATAGGGAAATGTGTACTAGCAGTTTTCAAATGTTTCTGCTCCTGCAAAATTTAGACTGTTCTTCGGAGATAATGTTGAGTCCAGCTTATGTCCAAAGAATAATTGAAGGCGTTCTTAAAAGAAGCTGCTTTTTGAAAGCAAAAGTAACGAAATAGCTTGTTTAATTTTGGTTTGGTTTGGTTTGGTTTTCGAGTTTAGTCTCTCTGCTCTGCAACATCTCTGCCTAAGCACAGCAACGAAGATACGAAATTTTGAACATGGCGACTAGATTCTTATGAACACGGATTCCTCTCAACTCATTCCAGTAATTAGAAAGCGTCTTGAGAAAACGGTTCCGAGAAATTTTTAAGTTTTGTGTTTGGCAATCTTGGTCGGGAGAAATATAAGCGTTCAAACTTGAAGCTATTGGCGAAATTCGGAAAAGTTTACATTCGGAAAAAGTTTACATTTTCTCAAAATATTGAGCTTGTTTGTTCATTAAGCAATTTCAGAACAAATAGCCCTCTGGAAGCGCTTTTTCTAGCGTGAACTGTGATCGCGTTTATTTAGCTTCCCACACATCGATAAATCAATCCCTGTTCAAAACTTGTTTTCGTGTTATCGCATGTCCAAGTCGAACATTTGATTTGAGACTGCCATACTTTGCAAACTTGTAGTAACTTTAAATGATTTAAAAATTATCGTTGAACTCCAAAAATTGAATAAATTTACTGTCTTTCAAAGTTTGCTGCACGTACTACCGTCAACACATTTTGGTCATTCCAGATTCAGTTTAGCTTGCGTCGAAATCCTGCAACAAATACAAAAATCTTCCGTATTAATATTAAACCAATTAACTACGTGAGAGTAAACAAATATTTAGAATATTCGTTCATCGAGCTATTCGTTAAGTATTCTTGAAATGTAAACAACTATTCGAACATTCGTATCTATGTAGTAACCGCCGATTTCGAATTAATCGCTAATGATTCTATGTTCGTGCCAATGCAGTTCCGCTACAGCTGAGGATCATGAATCAGAATCAAATGCTGCTAGATTATGAGATCCATGCCCAAAATCCAGCTATTGCAAGTTTTATATTTGGCAAAAATTTTAGTTCAAGCTCAAATTTTGAGCCTGGAAGCGGCCGGTTCCAAATTCTACCAGTTCCGATTCCAGTTCCGGTTCCGATTCTAAGAATCCTTCCGGTTCGGTTCCGGTTCCGGTTCCAACTGGTTCTGGTGAAACCGGCCCCAGCTCTAATGTGTTAAACATAGGAAACGGAAAAAGTGGTGATTTCTAATCTCGCCAACGACAAAACTGAGCACTTCAATGCCCATCTTATATTGTAAATACGATCTCGAAGGTTGATTTGTAGGAAGCAGAATTTTAATTTAGGCCTTCAAAGTTTTTAAATTAATTTTTGAAGTTTGAGAACAGTCAAAGTTGACTATTTTTTTGGTGAGGGCTCGACACCATTTAGGCTCTCCTTGAGGCCCGTCAGGTGTTTCTCCCCGCAGGCTGCAAACGGACAAGAGGCGGAGAGAAGAAGACTACGGATAGAAAACGTAGTCCCCAAGCCAAGCCGGCGTACGGTTATTGCAGTCTCGCCCAGGGCAACATGTCTTGTACTTTCCAACACAAGTTACCTGTAGAGACTAGGATGGCTGAAAGCTAGTAGTGCCCACTTGGAAGGCAGAAGGTATGAAAAAGAAAACTGGCTGCAGAAAAGGGTCGAAAGGGAGGCCAAGTCTCAGATAGGAAAGAATAGAAATGTCTGCGGCTGTTAGGAACAACATTGAAAAGTTTAAAAATGTAAGAGGAAAATTCAAAGACGCAGAGGCTATATACCGGCATGGGACACAGAGGGACCTTTTTCACCCGCCATGCACCCACACCTGCATACCGGCTCCGCGCCAAACTTGCATTTAAGAGCGTATATATTTTAAAAGCATTAAAACTTATTGCCAAGAATAAAAGAAATTAAACTTAGCTTAAAAACCACCGATCAATCCAACAGCCGCTATGAGGCTGTTAAACGAAAAACTTTGCCAGCCGATTGTGGTGCTTTAGTAACGTCATCTTATCAGGATTGATGAGATCTTATCAGATCTTATCAGCCACCGGATGTGGTCTTGAAAATATGGTCGTCTGATCAGTTGTGATTTCGGGCTGAATGGTCTTTTGGGGTAAACTTCCGGCTGTGACCCCCGTTCAATAATGGTACTGATCCGGTGCTTTGAGTCGAACAAACTGAGTCTTCCTTTCGCTTCCAACACATGGGAAAAATTGAAAGTTGTTGAAGAATTCTTTAATAGCTGCTTGCTTCCAACCAAGCAGCGGAGCAGATCCTACTCTACATGCTTTACATGTTTAACTATCAAAGTTGACTATTTTGCAATGTCAAAATTGAGGGTCAGCAACTTTGATGAAGTATTCTGAAAGCTGTAAGGCCTAATTAAAACTTCTACTTCCGACAAATCACAGGTTATGACAAGACATTTCGAACGATACCAATTGATCCTGGTTAGCTCGACTTTCGGGATATCTCTGGGGCAGAAATCTGAATTTTTAGAAAAATTTGAGAAATTACCGTTTTTTGGCAAATAACAGAGATATTGCAACACAGACCTATAAAATGTTAAAATATCTATTTGCACACCATTATTGATGACTTTAAGTCAAGCTTGGGTGATAATGTTGCAGGTTAGTACACCCAGTTGGTCGCTGGGGTCAAATATGAGAGTCCGACAACCATAATCTCAAAAATAGCAATTTTTCAAAATTTTCGAAATACGTTAAATTTTATATCAATCGAAAGCTCTTATTGTCGGGAACATTTTTTCTTCTTGGACCATAACCCGTAAATGCGCCAAATTCAAGTTATTGGCCTTTAAATTATTATCGGGGTCAAGGCTTTCGGGGCCCGGTGCTACTCCCTAAAATCACTAGATAAAGCCATAAAGTAGGTTATCCCCATTAAAAGTCACCCTAAGTCCTTTATCAGTAGTTATCAAACATATAACCAAGCGAAGCTCCATTCTTAAGGATGTTCAGGTGCAAAGTGTCTGTATTTGCTACGTCACCTTCGTTTTCACCCATTTTCAAATCGCATGCAATTAATAGTCGGAACGGAAATACTCAAAATTGAAACTCGATGTGCAGGACATGTGTGACAATATTTTGTGCAAAAATGAGCAAAATCCGTGACCATAAATTTTTTCATTGTGGCCCCCACCTTATGCAAGGAAAACGCAAAACACTGCAAGAGGATCGCGCTTACGAATTGTATTTTCTGCGGATCTACAGGCGAGTTGAGTATAGCGCTCCGAGAAATTCCTTAACTGTGGGGAGTGCAGGCCGGATCGAGTCCAAGGAAATATCGCAAAAGCACTAAAATTAAGCTAAAAATTTATACTAACTCTGGTTTAAAATTTAGTATTTCGTAGCGTAATTTAGCGCTTAGTATTTCATAGCATAATTTAGCGCTGCATTGCCTATTTCATTCCTACTATATTGAAACTTCTGAAACAGTAAAATTTGTGAAAGTGGCTTATGGCAGGCCGTGAAGGGCCGAAAACCTTTGCCTATGGGGCAGGCCAAGGCACTTTCCGATTGGGCGGCCCGGGCCGCTCAAATCCGGCCTGTGTTCATCTCTACTACTGTGAGGTAGTGTGCTTACCCCTGGCTTTCTAACTAAGATTCCAAACCAACTACGACAACAAGGCAGTGCTTTATTATCACAGACACACCGCGGCACACAAACTGCAAATAAGAAACACAACTCTACATGTCACAACATTTTGATTATGTAATACATCTGTGGAATTTTAACATAAACAGTAAACAGGATTGAACCCACCCCATGTACTAGAATCTAGCAATAAAAAAGAACAAAAACGAAATAAAATGAGAAATCTTGTGATTTAGAAATCTAAAAATTCACTCACGCTTCCCGACGATTCCCATGTTGCCCCCCGTGCTAATATTTTTAAAACTTGACCAATAGAGCTAAAATCGTAAGAGTATGTTTTCGACTACACTGAGTGCAAATATCGCCAAACCTTCTGCATATTTCGCAAAAGTAATTAATTTGTCAACATTAACTTGTCAATGCGCAAAGGGGGCACGGGGAATCGAAAAATTATCTGATTTTGTTGGAAAGCTGCACGCAGGGATTTTCTCGGTCGCAGAACAAGATTCTGAGGTCTGCGTTTCCTCTCAGTTTTCGTTAGCTCAGTAAAAGCTTGCAGCTTTACCTTTACTGAGCTAACAAAATAGGCTGAATTGAAACACAGACTTCAGATTCGTATTCCGGGCTATGTGCCAAAATCTACAGAAACGCCTGTCCAACAGAATCGGAGACAATACTTTCGGTTGCTCTTAGGCTCTGAACTCCGAACAACTACTTGTCAACAGTTGACAGAAAAAACAGAAACAACAGAAACATGACACAATAGCTTAATTTCTGAATTTATTTAGGGATTCTGAATTTATTTAGGAAAGTTTCTGAATTTTTCCATTGCTCTCAAAAACGAGAACTGAGAGGTTAAAATGTTGGGAGGGGAAACGACCCCCTCCCCTGTTCAATGAGCCGGAATAAATAAGAAAAACTATTTGGACATACCCGACTATCTTTTTCTGTATGGCTAGACAGATAGCTACCACGTGAGTCAGACAATGAAGTTAGCGAAAAAGCAAGCCGGCTACACAAAAATCACATGCCAAAAAAGCAAGCCGGATATACAAAATTTCAAGCCAAAAAACAAGCCGGATATACAAAATGACAAGCCAACAAAGCAAACAGCTTACAAACTTGTATGCCAAAAAATCAAACCGTATATACAAACTTATATAGCAAACCGGATATACAAACTCATATGCCAAAAAAGCAAGCCGGATATACAAAATCACAAGTCAAAAAAGCAAGCCGGATATACAAAATCAAAAGCCAAAAAAGCAAGTTATATACAAAATTTCAAGCAGACTTGCGTAGTAAATTTGAAACAAACATAGTGGTGCGATCGAATCAAGTAGCAGACCCTGAACATAACTCTATAACAAATTTATGGTGAAAGGATTAATACTTACTTTACGATGCAACTTTTAAAAAGCATAACTATATACACATTCAAATAGCTCAAAAATTTAATATTTGTAACCCATGACAAAAAAGCTCTAATGTTTCCAGCACAGCAAAAACCATTTCTCAAAAAGGATCCTATTACAAACTGACAAATACAAACTTATTACAACACTTAATTTATACATAGTGACTTATTATAAAGTCCTCCCTCAATCCTCAAAACGTTACAAAGTCCTCCCTCAATCCTCAAAACGCATCCATTGTTCAGATTCTTCGCACAAAACTTCGTCTGGGCACAGGCGGCAACGATGAAAAAATAAAGGATCCGAAACCAGAGATCAGTTAGCCACCAAGCCGGCAGGGCCACTGCGGTTCCAGCAACCTTTTCGGGTACGGTATGATGATAGACAGAGGTGACGACCAGACAGACACACCAGAGGAGGGTCAGGGCGCATAGGCCCAGGATAAAGCACAGACGAATCCAGGGGGTCACTTGGACATAAAGCTGCAGCGGCCGTTCGAACAGGGGTTCGAACAGGAGAGGAAAAATTCAGCGCTGCCAGGAATCGATCCCACGTCTGCGGGCCGCCAGTGGAGACGCTAGCCTCCTCCGCCATGAGGAGCAGCGAGTAGAGGAGCAGAAAACAGTGTGAGGAGGCGGCGTCGAAAGCCCAGACCAGCTCCGCGGGGGCGCAGTCACGTGACACCCCGCTGGGCAGGCAGTGGGAGAGCGGGAGGATTGCCCACCGACCAGGCGCCAATAACAATTAAATCTAGGAGGTTTTTCAAAGTCCGATGCAGCGGCAAATCAAATCAGGTAACCAATATATAATCTGAGGGCAACTCGCCAGGTGTCCAAACTATATATAGACCAGGGCAGAGACAGAAGGACAACGGCTGGCAAAATTCGGGCTCAAGGCTTCTTAGGCGATTGAGGACTGACAAGAGTAGGGCTGTCCGCACAAAGGGGTCGGTCGGTTAAATGAGATTCGGTCAGCCGTAACGTTGGCCAGCTCCAGTCACCAGGGTCCACTAGTTTGCAGTCCGCGACTGAGCTGGATTCGCAAATCGAGTTGATACTGCTGAAACAAAAGCGAAAAGAAAGAAGTATGTAAACAAACAAGGATATACTTAGTATATATATATATATATATATATATATATATATATATATATATATATATATATATATATATATATATATATATATATATATATATTGCATGGATGGTGTGGATATACGAGAACTGCCAGCGATTAAGCGGGCAGAATGTAGAAAGCCTACAAAAAATCACCCGAAATTTTAAACAAAAACCCGGCCTCACTCACAAAAGAGTTGCAGACACTCAATTTTTTGCAGGGTGATAGCCACGCATCACAACATTACAGCCTGTGAGTTTGCGTCCCTATGACCTCTACCTGCGTTCAAGGCAGACCTTCAAGTGAGGGTACCCAAAAGTGACATCAAAAACATTCACGACCGAACTTCTAATTTCGGCTGCTATTTACTAAGGGAAAATTATGTTGGGTGAATTTTTTGTTAAAATTTTAATAAATAAAAAATCACATTCATATTTTGTTACTCATGCCGGAACAGCAGCTAGAGTAAAACTAAGGCCAAATTAGAGCTCAGCCACCTCCAAAACACTTATATATACTAATTGGTTTTGCGGTTGTCTGACACTTCTGATAGTCCAATCTGGTAACCAGACAGACCTGAACCGTCCGACTGTAAACGTGATTCCAGAAGTCAGCATTAACCTATAGTTACCGAAACACTAATGACAGATTTACATTCTGGAAGACCCCCTAGGACATCACCAGCCACTTCGGAGTGTCCAGTTGGTACATTCCTGGAGGGTCCGGCGTGACACTGGTTCATAAACCCCCACAACATACGAAGTCCTAAGTTTCTCTGCCAAAATGCCTGGAAATAAGTTATGATCACTCACAAACACGAATAAAAATTAAACTAAAACAAAAGTTTTAGCCTTTAAAACTGCATTTTAGAGCCACTAGGCTTCATACTGGACACTGCCGGAGGCCACCAGTGACCACTAAGACTTCTGTGAGGTCAGCTTCCCTATTTGGAACGCTATGGTATGGAAGCAGTTTTGGGTTCGGAATACGTTATTCAGTGCGCTCTATCCAGAGCTGATGAGAAAAAACAATGCTAGCTGCTCTCTGGGATCCGATCCGCCACTGACTTTGTTTTTCACGGGTGATTTTTTGTTAAACACGTAACAAAACAATCACCGACTCTCGTCTACTGCAACTTACTGGTAGGTCGCACTGCAGTAGTTTAAAGATTAGCCGAGGACCTAGCCACTTGTCCTCGAAGGAATCGATTTCGTTTAGTTTTGCGAAAGTTCTAGCCAAAAACCAAATTTTGACTTTTTTGTTAAGCGTGCTAGGGTATATAGGTGAAGCAAGATATACGGGTAAGGTTAAAATTTATAATCACAATTAAACTCACATCAGGGGCCGATGTTATCAACGCCCAAACCCGGGTTAAGTCACTAACCTGGGTTAACTTTATGTGTTGAAGATAGCCAGAGAAACCCGGGTTTTTAAGATAACCCAGGTTTAGACGTTGATAACATTGGCCCCTGATGTAGAATTTTTAGGCAGGCTTGCAAAGTGACGTATAAGTGATAAAGGCAGACTGATTTAAAAACGCTTTCCCCAATCATAGCTTTTGATTTTGCCCAATAACTTTGAAATTTTATACGGGGGGATACTGGAGGGCGACGAATTCAAAAAATCAAAAATTAATATTTAGCAAAACAGACTTTTACTTTTATAAGTTAATAAGGGTTAAAGTTATTACAAATCCAATATATATTAGGGCTGGGGCAAAGCAATACATTTTGGCGTATTTTGGAGATTCAAGCAAAAACAGACATGCTAAGGTATAGATTTCTGATGTCGCTAACTTTTAAATATGTCACAGTCCAACAGTCACATTTTTAGATTTTAATGAGTTTCTGAAATTAAAGACTTATTAATTAAATATTGATTAATTTATTGCTGAGTAATTTCAACTCTAAGTAAGACTCTGTATATGTTAAACCTGCTGTTTCTCTCGAAGGATCAAATGGTCCCCAAACTTAATGTCACATTACAGCCATTCCGGTAGAGTTGATGGCCGGACGGTCCCACACAGGATGGCCGGCCCAGAGTGGAGCCAATTCGGCCGGCCAGCCGGTCTTCTGAACCTGCACAATACGTGATGGTGTAGAGTTTTGCCCGGGTCCTGAATCTGGCCTGCGGGCCCGGATTTTGGAAGAGCAGGCTAGGCGGCCCAGCCCGAGCCCGGCTTATCGTCTAGGCGCGGCCCGGGCCGGGCCTCCGGGCCTTGTATCGGGCCTCCCTGGCAGACAGGTCATTGATTTAGGCCTCCGGGCCCGGGGATGACACCGGGCCTGCCGGGCCTCGAATCGGGCCCCCGGAACCCTGACGGGCCCGTCCCGGTGATGTTAGTAGACCCGGGCCCGGCCCAAAAAATTTTTAACAGCACAACGATATTACCTGTTACACATAACCAACAATATCATTTAATTAACTTTAATTTCCATCGTATATATATACCAGAGTCTGCACAGCTTACCACCGGCCGTTCTGCATTTTATACCAAAATCAGAAAGTCTGCATAACATACATTTTATGCAGGAGCCTGCATGTCATACCCGGGTCTAACTCCCTCTTAATTGCTGACCGGTTTGCATTTTATACCCAAGTCTGCTTTAACCCAAGTCGTGGGTTCGAATCCCACCGCAGGTCCGAAAAAATTGGACCTCCGGTGGTACATGACTTTCTTCTTCTTTCGCTTTATACCCCGGTCTGCAATTCTGCTCAAAAGTCTGCATTTCCTACCAAATTCTGAAAGCATCAGCCAGCGTTTTATACCCAAGTTTGGTTTCATACCCGAGTCAGCAAGTCAAAATTTTATACCGAAGTCTACTTTTTAATACCAGTGTCTACTGCCTCCAAGTCTGCAGTGAAGTCTGCATTTTATGCCGTCTGTTTTCTGGTCTGCGTTCTATACCCGAGTCTGCATATAAGTGTACTTAGTCAGATAATCCGCGTCTGTATCTGTGTCTGTGTCTGTGTTTGTAGTATACTGGCCCAGAGCTCTGCAACTCCAAAAATTTGTGAAAATTATATATATATATGTGTGTGTGTGTATGTATATATACATGCTGCGAAGGACCACGACCTTAACATTCACCAAAACCGGATTTTTCAATTTCACTGTGCTCAGTGTAGGTAAGATTAGTAGGAGGGAGAAAAGTTTAAAAACAGAAATAGTCTGATTGGTTGTTTCTGGTTTAGAAACAGCCAATCAGAAAAAAGCAAACACAGAAAAGTTAACCTAAGAGCAATTCTCGTCCTGGAGCTCAGTTATATACTGATATTCATATTAGTGATACTCTCTATATTTCTCTCTCAATTTATTTTGTCTCTGCCTCTTATTTCTTTCTGTATATACCAATTGAAACGTTATTTACGGTTTGATTTTATTATTAATTTTGTTCTGATCACACTACCAACTGAGGCAATGGATGCCTTCACGATCAACAATGAACAGCTTCGTACAGCCGAAGAAGGTAACTACCACTGTTTATGAATAGTTTATCGCCAAAAACATAATATTGCTTACTTAGTCTTTATAAAACATTATTTCAATTATTGATGTATTTGCGTTGAAGACCTTCTTTTTTAGCTATAATGGGGGCCTGAGCCCCAAGACGCTAGGACTTTTTTGAAAATTGTGAAAATTTTGGTCTGAAAACCTACACTTTTCTACAGCATATTTTATTCCAGTCATTTCCAGAATTTAGAAACGTAATTTCATTGAATATATGCCAATACAGTCCGCAATGGCAGCAATAACGAAGGCTAGACGATATCTTTGCGCCAAAGGCGCATACTTTTTCGGAAGATGATTCCTTTTGGGCATGTTTGGCTGATTGACGACCCAAACTAAGACGAAATTTGATGAAGCTTTCCAAAATGCGCTGTTTTTAACATTCTGACACCCTCCGCTCCTAATCCCGCTTCAAATATCGACGTCTCAGTTCCGGGCAGTTCTTGACGATTTCAGACAGCTAAACAGTGGCAGCATAGCTATGATTGGATTCATTTCTAAGACCTTGTTGTGCTCTACATTTTTGCTTTTTAAAGCAACTTTCTAGCTTCTCGCTATCGTGAGATATTACCAATTTTCTTATTTTGCCGTCCATTTTTGCAAAAGCTAAATAATCAGTTGTTTCTTGACAGTCTGCAAAAGTCTGAAAAATTGTATATACTTCTTCAAACATCCGTTAAAAACTATTTCGAAATCAAAAATTAGTTTCATTCCTTACAAAGAGCAAATGCTAAGCTCCATTTTGATATTAAGATAGTTTATTAACTCCAAGTAATGAAAGAGTAATCTTGGTTCAAATTTGATGTCTCCAAAAGGAATCACCACCTTAAAAATAATTTGAGTGTGATTTTAGTGTGTTTTACTAAAAACGTGTGCGAAAACATACAATAATAAATAAAAAACACAAAATTTTCAAAGCCGGCGAAAATATCAAACACTTGACGGATTCTCAAACGAGTGTTTAAGACCACTCACTTACGTTATATATGTTCCTGCTGAAGAAGGCCCAATACCACTGATTGATAGCATTTCAAGTCTAAAACAAAAAAACCAGAAAATTATTTTTATGACAATATTCTCACGTATATATACACCTATAATTACCTGTTATTTCATACTGCGTATGTGGACCTGTTTGTTATATTTCTTGTTTCAGGCGAAATGATGGCGGAAGCGATCCGGGCCAAGGACCCCTTAATCAGGGCCGAATTCAACGGATGCACTATAGGGCCTTGCGCCATGGAACGGATCGTGGAAGCGCTCATGGGCCATGATACTCTTCATACCCTGGTATTCGATATGTCTTTCATTGGCATCGGGATCGAACTTGCGAACAATCTTGTAAGTTATACACAACGTTACCGGAATTTATTACGATGTACAGATTCTACTGGGTTTACTTTACTTTAGTGGGACTTTTGGGTTCCCACCCCACTCCTTCCCCCACTTTTTGGGTTTTCCCCCACTCACTGTATGGTGTCCAGAAAATGTCAAATTTTAAGGATTTTTGGTCAAAATTTTCAAAGTTTTTTCCGGCTTCGACGGATTTTTTTGGTCTAAAATAGCCTATTTAAAACTAAAACTTGATTGATGATAACTTTTTAGCTTAGTTATACATAGAATACAGGCAACTTTTAACGTGTTCTCAGCATTCTTAGCCCATTTTATCCCCCCCAATTTTGGTGTTTCCCCCCACAAAGAAAACCCAGTTCGATGTAATTAATTAATGCAGTAGTTTATGGGGGTGTGTGTGTGTAAACTAAGTAGTTCATAAGAAGTTCATAAGAATGCTGAAATAACAAAAAGCTGATTCCTTTTTGAAAATCGTTATGCAAAAATAATCAAAAATATGGTTGTTTTTTAACTGTTCCGTTACAAAAAGAAATCTTCTATCTGAATCTTCTACTTTACAGTCTTCAGTTGTGTTTGCCAGTGATCTGGATCGGTTTGGTTGAGGAGGGGGTACAACAATGAGGGCCCTAAATTTTTTCAGGTTGTCCGCTCTATCTGCGAGCATCACAGAAATCGACTTATATATATGGCACTAGCTTTCCTGTGACCATGACGGCTGGACTGCAGTGCCAGCATGAGCTTGAAGAACCGTCGGATCTTTTGTGCTTTCCCCCCCCCAGCCCTAACTTTTGATTTTTTTGACCAATTTGGTGTGAGTGCATACTGGAGGCTGGTGAATTCAAAATTTCAAAAATTTTAAAATTTTAAAAATTTTTAATAATTTTATATTTTTGTTTGGTAAAGGGGGACCAAGGGGAACCAAAAAATTTTATGAAAAACATTTTGCTGAAAACATGCATACAGGGGTTTTCTGGGGCGCTGAGCACGAATCTGAAGTCCGTTTTTCGATTCAGCTTTTCGTTAGCTCAGTATAAGCTAAAGTTGTAAGCTTAACATGTAAGCTTATACTGAGCTAACGAAAAGCTGAATCGAAAAACGGACTTCAGATTCGTGCTCTGCGCTTCAGAAAACCCCTGTATGCATGTTTTCAGCAAACTTTTTTCAAAAACTTTTTTGGTTCCCCTTGGTACCCTTACCAAACAAAAATTTAAATTTTTTTAAAAATTTCTAAAATTTTACAATTTTTGAATTTTTGAATTCACCAGCCTCCAGTATGCACCCACACCAAGTTTCAAAGTTATTGGTCAAAAAATCAAAAGTTAGGGCTGGGGGGAAAAGCGCAAAAGATCCGAACCGTCCAAAATTTGGAACATATATGCTGGCCGCCGAATAATCGAATAATCTAAATCTAGTGCGACCGCTGAAGCTAGAACTTGATGTGATCATAGACCACATCGGTCTCCAATACTATGCCAAAGTTTTACGCCACTTGAAACATGAAATCATTTCAATTGTGGATTTCAATTTCATGGTCTGGATCAGAAGGTCTCTCATTTTTGGTGCAAATACAAGTAATGTCAGGTTGATAAAACTATTTTGCGCTGGCAGAATTCCTTCATATTTGGCATAATATTGAGACCTACGTTCACACCACATTTTAGCCTCCTGGGTAGCAAGCACCAGATTAAAATCTTCCAAAATTTGGACGATTCTTCAAAATTAGACACATTGCTCATAAACAGTTACTTAACTGAACCGCATAAACCGCAATTAAATTTTAATCCTCTCTAGCAAAGGATTGGATGAGGTACCGTTATGCACGCATTTGAGCCGGCCAGCCAGCCAGGCTAGCCAGGTCACTTGCCTGGGAAATGACGGACGGGCCGGCCAGCCGATAGCTGGTATATTTTGTTTATTTCTAGCGCTATGAGAGGCCTTGAAGAGGGTCTTTGGAGCCGGACCTGCACCGGGCCAGATCGGAAACCATGAAGACAAGCCAGCCCAGTCAAATTTGTTCCACAATATCTTCACTAGGATGTTGAATTTAAGCATCCAGGAGCAGTCTAGGCTGTACTAAGTAGCACTAGCACTTGTGTGACACTGTCTCTGGTATGTCGGGCCTCCGGGCCCGGGCGGGGGAGTTTCAAACGGCAAAAACTAACAAATTGTTGGCGCCCCAAAACCACTTTGAAAAGTTTTCTGTCTGATATATAAGTGTTATGGCCCTCTACTTATGTGCATAGATCTGAATGGAGAAAGTTTAGTTTTGTCTATGAGATATACTTTTGGATAAAGTATAATATATTTAACCATTTGCTTAAGCTTAGTTGCGTGCTTAAGTTGAACTCTACAGAAGAGTATATATATACGAAGAGTGTATATGTGTAACTTTTAAAAGTGTGAGGAAATATTATATAGTGGCCTGTTAAATATATGCCATATGCATACCATATGGTTGATTATATGTAACGGGTTTTGACTTTTTTATTGCCGACTCTTTGTCGCCTGGCCTGGGTCGTTGGAGACTCTCTTTAGATCCCTTGGTTCCATGAAGGAAAATTAATTGAAAGTTTTATTACTTTTGGCTCTGTCCTTGCTTATCTTGCTGCCTTACTGACGTACAGAAAGCCTGCCCTCTAGTATAATGCATATTTAATAGAGACAATGCAATGACTATTTCGCTGTTGCCTGTGCTGTTTGCTCGCTACCTAGATTTTGAGATAATGTAGGTAGGACAAGGTGAAGAAATAATAGACATAAATTTAAGGGGAAAATAAACACTATGTGTATGTACGTACTCCCCTATTCTGTGTAGTAACATATAAATCGTGCCAAAATAGTGTCATTCAGAAAATCCCTGTATATGGATGGATAATTTGCAGCCCAATCAAATCTTCCCTTTCCCACTTGACCCTTTTCAATGCTAAAAACTTTTGCAAGTTGGCAAATCGAGAAATCGGCAAATATAAAGTTCAGTATTTACCAGTTTGCACAATAAAACTGTGAAAAAAGAAAACTTGAATAGGTTCGTATCTACTGCTTTACTTTTGATCGCCTTTAACCACCGCTGTAATGAGTACATGATGATGCTTAGCTCTTCTAAAAATGGCCCTATTTAATCTTTCTGCTGCAATATTTATCTAACACTAATCAGCTCATTCCATCCTGCCGGCTGTTTTCGCTGTTACCAAGGTGTACACATTGTACATGAGTACAAGCACATTCAGAGGCGTATCCAGGATTTAAAAAAGGAGGGGTCCAACCCGAAGGTGGGGTCCGAGCCTAATTTTTCCTCAAAAATGGCCAAATTTGGGCAGAAAATAGCTAAAAATTCGAAAAGTTTTCCAAAAAAGGGGGGGGGGGTCCGGCCGGACCCCCTGGACCACCCCCTCCCCTGGATACGCCCCTGAGCACATTGTACATTGCACAAGAGTAACGAAGAGTAGTGTATAGTGGTAGTTATTATCCATATATATACTCTTGCTATTCTTTGTTTGCTTTTTCTGGTTATGTAGGTGATGAGCAGGTCCTGGACAATTATGGAGGCCTGATGTGTCCGGCCACATCCTCCTCTTCAGATCGACTGGAGGGACCGTCGACTGTCAATGGCCATTTGGATTCCCCAGTAGCAGATGGGACGGAGGAGGCAGCCAAGTCCGCCTCCACTCAGACGGAGGATAGTGATCCTCTCGTAAGATTTGGTCGTATTCTGGATCAACCACTTACCATTCCTGAAAATGAAGACATTCTAGCAAAACAGGGTAATAATCTGAAAAAAATATTTTCGTGTGCACGTACACGTATTCAGTGATATTGGAGAACTGGTCAGTATGAATTCTTCCCGGCTCTTTATCTTGTATCAACTGACTGAAGTGGTGAAAACAAAAAATATGTGGTCAATTATTTGCAAAGCATTTTTGAAATTGTTTGCAACTTTAAGCTGCTTTGCTTATGTGTCTTATGGTCAATAAATCTTGTAGCTGTTTTGAAATAAAAGTGGCAAAAATGTGTTCTTTAACGTTGTAGTCTCACTTAGGTTACTAAATGTGATGTTCATTTTTAGATAAATTTTCAAGATGTTCCAGCAAATGTTTTCACTTTTGCCTTATTTTTCAGCCCAGCTTTTGAAGAGAAAATCAGGGAAGCGGACTCTGTTTTTGCGAAGCCGGTATCAGGATAGTCGCCCCAAGGCTGAGCTTCAGCAGGACCTGGAACGAATGCTACGGCATCTGAGCGCTACCTCACAGGAGGGGCAATCGGAGGATGGAGTAGGCGAAGTGGAAATTGATGAGGTTAAGAAGAGTCGTACCAAAGTTGCCGGTGATGAGGCTCAGTCTCAACTAAAGGACCGTCTACCCATGACAATCTATGGATCGCAGAAGGACGTGATGTCTGTGATTCATGATGAAAGTAGGTTCATTATGTTACAACTGACTCTTCTGGTAGTTTTTGAAAGGTGGTTATGAGACATTTGTCCAAGAGCGGTGGTTTGGCTGCGATGGCAAAACCCTGTTTGGTAGTAAGATTCAAAATTCTGTTTGCTATTTTTTCATAAATTTTAGTTGACGTAAGGCAAACTTAGGACGAAGTGGGTGTTCCATATTCCAGTGTTTTGAAATAAAATATGTTTATATGTACAGTAAGACCTAAGCTGGACTGAGTTTATTTGGAGTCCTGTCTCAATTGCTTTCAGGGATCCTGGTTGTATGCTTTTATTTTCAGTTGCCTTTTGTAATGAAACGGGTGATTTTAATCTCAGTGGAGCTTTACACGTCTGTGGACACAACGTGGTTGCAGGCGTACAGGACGCGGCCAAAGCAGGCCAACTAAATGACTACCTCGTATCCGTTGCTACTGGAGGTGTGTTCTGACGAGATAGTTACGTGTTGAGATTACATCAAGGGCTAGTTAGGCATGTCAACACTATGAACAATTATGTTGTAGAGATAAAGGATAATTTTAGAACTGCTATTAATTTAAAAAATATATTATTTTGCACTATTCGTTTGGTTCTTGGATGAAAGAATAAATATTTGCAATCCTGTTGTCGTCTTCTTGCTTTTCTGTAGCTTCTGTGGAAGTGTGGCAATGGGCCTGTATACAGTACGCATACCAGCTCGCTCATACAGCGGGACAGTATCAAAAGGCTGCTACTTATCTGATTTCTGCGGGTCGACCCAGAGAAGCTGTGGAAATGTTGCTGGGCAAGTATTGCTACAGGTAGGCATGACATCCCTGTTATCCTGGTTTGAAAAACTTGCTTGTGATTCCTGCAAATAGCTGGTATTGCTGTTGTTTACTTCAGCTTTCCTTTTATTTAGCGCAATATACATTTTAATTGATACACTTTTTGTAGTATTAACTGTCAATTACTTTATTACTCTTACCTGCTCCTGAACATGTACGTTGAACACGGGCAAAATGCCGACTATATTATGGAAACGTTTTTGTTAAAATCTGGTATATAATTCGTGTTTATTGTAGAGATGCAGTGATTATAGCCCGGTTGCATTTGGGTCCAGAGGATGATTTGACAAAGTCTGTCTATCGTCAGTGGGCTGAATTTCACACCTCAAATGGTGCCATTGAACAAGCTGCCAAATGGTATGCAATTGCTGAAACTTGTTGTTAAAGTTGACAATGTGAATTTTTGTCTACTTGGTTGATGCTTGATTCTTTCTTTTCTTTCTTTAAGAATTTCCTAAAACTTTAACTTATTCTATGCCTGTACTGCAAACCTTAAAAGTCACAGCAGACGTGAAACAAATACTACACGACCAATATCTGTTAATCTGTAGCCCTTTCGTAGGCTGAAACGTTTGCCAACATTACTGTGTCTGGTTTTTCAACTATCAGAGCTTCTAGGATTATTAAGTATCATCTAACTCGTAAGTACGTACTTCGAAAATCTTTTGTGATGATTTTAGTTGGATCGGAATTGGTGGCTACAAGGAAGCTGCCTTGGCCTTAGTTAAGAGGACAGATTACGGGTCACTGAAATTGGCTTCATCCCTATACCGTTTGGCAGGCGAGGTTGACCTGGCCCTAGACTTGTCCAAAAAATCAATCCGGGCAGCCATCACGGATAATGCTTGGGCCACCGCTCTTGATTTGATTCAAAGCGTTGGTTCTGATGAACTCAAGGTGAGCAGCTCACTCAACTACCTACTTTAAAAGTGTGCTGTGAAATTTCGGCAGATTATGGAGGTCTCTTTGAACAGACAAGATCCTGTTAATAATATTATGTTGCCTTGTATATACGATGTGTTTTGTTTATTTTGTATTTTATCTGTTAGGTATTCTTGTGTGCATGTTTTTTGGTTTTTAGCCTTTCAGCTTAATCGTTTCTCTACACGAAGGATTGCTGCATCGGCTGGTGCCTTGCCTTATGAAACTGGAACTCACTTCAGATCTAATCATTCCAAATGATTCTAAGACTGCTGCGCCTATATCAGGTAAAATGTACAACATGTGTGACATCTTGCATCCTTTTATTCTTGATGTGAACTTCACTATGGTCCGCTTTCTGCGGCTTCCGCTATGAAATTAGCGATCGGATTAGGATTGATAGTGACTGACATTCGTCAACTTCATGCTTTCTTTTCTTGCACTTTTTCATGTTTATCTAAATGCTATTTGTGTGTTTACTTAGTCTTTGAGACGTAGATTTATTGAACTTGGAGTGGACCAGATGACTTCCTTAGACCAAGAGTACATAATGATAAGAGTATGACAAGCGTCACACTCTATGCAGTGAAGGCCAAACCATGCTATGCGCGCTATTGGCTGACCCCCCCACGAATTGACCCCCTCTCACACCGCCCCTATATGGGTACGTGATCCAAACGGGGGTCGCTCACTGCTTTGCATAATTACACGCTGAAATTAACGGGGGCCCAATTTGGGGATGGGGTTTAAGCGTGTATGTTTAACACTTGTATGTAGAAAACATGCTAAGCGAGTGAGCGACCCCCGTTTGGGACTATGTACCCATATAGGGGCGGTGTGAGAGGGGGTCAATTCGTGGGGGGGTCAGCCGATAGCGCGCATAGCATAGTTTTGGCCTTCACTGCGCAGAGTGTGACACTTGTCATACTCTTGCTTAGACTAGGGAGACGCTATACTTTTCCAAAAAAGTCCTTTAACTTGGCGTGGCCCACATTTTCAACAAGTTAATTTTTTAGGCGGGAAATGTTTTCTTCACGATGTTTGGCATTTTTGGACGGACCAATTTAAAGTTCAGTCTGAAGATTGCTCAGAACTACTACAGGCAATTAAATCATTTGCCAAAGAAACCAGCAGTTCCAATCTCAATCCTGTACGTATGTTAGAATTCGAAGCCAAGTTTTGGCTTTTCTGGTTGTGTACAGTATGCGTTAGTCGTATTTACATTCTTTTGTGTAATCAATACACCAATCAATAATTAATTCCAAAATTTGAGGCATTATGTGTCCAGTGGGATGGTTTGTAATTTACTCCATTACTAAATATTTGTCTTACAATCAGGAGGAGTGTATCCAGGGGGGGGGGGGTGGTCCAGGGGGTCCGAACCCACCCCTTTTCGGAATTTTTTTGAATTTTTAGCTATTTTTGGGCCAAAGTTGGTCATTTTTTAAAAAATTTGAGGCCGGACACCCCCGTTTCAAAATCCTGGATACGCCCCTGCTTACAATTATCTGTTGTCAGCTGTTGTTTCAGTTAATTATGTCTTGTGCGGAACATCTTACCATGGGCTTACTGCAGTTGGTTGCGTCTAGTCCCACCAGTGATTCTGGTTCTGTTGAAGTCTCCTGGTGTCAGGAAGCTGTCGACTGTTTTGTCAAAGCTCTTGGTGCTTTCGCAATGCCTCAGCTTAATCCTTTAGTGCATGGACTGTACAAACTGATGACTGAAGGTAACTGAGCTAAACTGATACTCACGTCTGGTTTTTTCTTGGTCAGAGTGTCAGAATTAGTACGCAGAGTGAGTTTTGGGAGTTTAATTTCAGTTCTAAATTTTTGTAGTATTACTTTTAAGTTCTGTTTTATTTTTGTATTAGCAGTCATAGCTTCATGAAATCGCTATTTGCAGGTGAAGCCCTGGCAACTACAGTGCTTGCCGAAACGTCAGAGGTGTGCTGTCCGGCTGCCGTAGGCATTGGTGCTGTAGCACAGTCACGTTCCCTGCTGCTGGAGTATTATAATCTGTCCCGAGTCAATTTTGGCCGACTCCTAGCCTTGAGTGGTGGTCCGGGCAATCGACGCTTTGGGCAGGGCGGTGCAGACGGTGACTCCAAAGCCAGTAACGAAAGTGGGTGTATTTCCTGTGTTCATCAGATCAGCTCCTGTATCTGCCCGCTGGCGGATCGATTGCTGCTCACCCAACCAAGAGCACCGGATGCTCCGCAAACTCCTGAAAAGGCGGGCGATACCAGCCATCCTCCAAAGGCGCCCTCTGCATTGCCGGCAGCATCCCCTGACGCCAAACCGGATGTTGCTCAAATCCCGGTAATCAGTTCAGACAACAGAACTGAACAGTCTGCCGGTGACGGTGAAAAGGAAATAGAAGAGGAAAAGTTAACCCTAACTGAGGAAGATGAGGATGAGATCCCTCCCTTGACCGATGATCAGTTGGCCTGGTCAGAGTCTGTCCCTGCCAAAACTTTGGTCCAGACCATGGTTGATTTGGCCTTTCAGCAGGCCATGACCGAAGTCCTCCAAACGGATGATTCTGTGGTGGACTCTGAGAAAACAGAAAATCAGGCAGAAGAAATGGTGGTGGTGGTGGTGGGGGAAGATAAATCCCCCGTTAGCTATGCTGATCGGGTTCAATCACTACTTAAGGTATAATATAGTTATCAAAAATGTGCAAAATATCTGTGTACATTTATAAGGAGCATGTGTAGATTAAGCTATACATATGTTTTGCTTCAATGGTAAATTCGGTGAGGTTGTTCCCTAGACTTATTCAACCCTAGTCAACTCATGAAAAGGGAATAATATGATTCTGGATTATTATGACTTCACCCATCCAACACTTCCCCTGAAGCGAAAGCTGAATAGGAGTTAGAAGCTAAATGGTTTGTCTACTGTATGTGTGTACTTTAGCCGATAAAAGCGGGGTGGGAGACCTGGGGCGTCCAAATGGCCTAGGAAAACATAAAAATAATAAAATAAAATAATATATATGTTGTTTTTGTTTGTTTTCTATTTGTATTGCCATGAGCGAAGCTGGAGAATGTTTGAAATAGTCACCAAGCAACAAACAAACAAAATAGCATTGCGATTGTGTATGTGGGGCCCTAAACAATAAAGTATAAACGGGTATGTGTTTTCTATAGTAAAGTTAGTAGAAGCCATTTCAGGGAGAATCCTTGGATTTTGATCGACCGCAGTTGATGTCTGACATCCTGTCTTTGCTGGAATCCTCCCTGGATTATCGTCGACGCGTCTGTCGCAATTGCGCCAAACGGCTCAAGGATGTGCGTCGGCAGCTTCAAAAGGTATGCGCTCTAGCTGACACTGTTCTGGGACCACCCAGATGGTGCAGAAGTTGTCTTGGGAATGACTGTTTCTGTTGGGTTTTTTACTTTTCCTACATCTAGTTTGCCTCTGATCAAGAATTTAAAACAAAACGTTTACGTAATGTTTCAGTAGTTGCACATTGGTTTGCTATGCTTCTGGACCACAGCAGTGCCAAAACGATGATGTTGTTAGCTCCAATTGTTTGTTGCTTCTTGTCTGATTTCAGCTTTCTTCAACCTTCGAAGCTTAAAAAGTTGTGGGCAAGATTAGAAAACTAGAACATTCCCTACTGGATTTATCTTGTGATGCTATTTTGTTTTTGTTATATTTTGTATTTTTAAGTTTGTGTCCCCCTCCCCAGCTATTATTCTTGGCGGCAATTATGGGGAGTCTCCACCTCTATGCCTAGCACACGTCTTCGCAAAGCAGACCACAAAAGGAGGTCCGGAATAGGGCAATAAAAGCATCCACCCGCTCGCCAGCATAATTTAAGGGCTGGAGGTATCCAGTTCCGACATGACTGAAGATAAAAACAGGGGGAAGGATCAGCCATGCCTCGCAGAATTGTAAACAATTTAGCGCCGTTGACCAGACAGATGCCAAGGGACGACACTTGTGGGGGTCTCCATTTGATAGGGTCCTTGTCCATCGGATTTCCCACGGAGGCGGTTCCATTCACCCCCCCCACCCAGCTCACACCTTGAATTAAAAGCTGAAATCAGTTCAGTGTGAAATTTCAAAAGAATTGTGCTATTTGTTTTGTGGTGAGCTTTTCAATCAATGAGAGTACAATAGTCATGTGAGCGAACAGCATATAGTTTCTGGGGAAGTAGTTTTGGCGTTTTTAGGAGTGGAAGGTAATTCCCTAGCGTCTGTCGGATTTTATATTTATACTATTCAGCTTTTTATAGAAATTCGAACGTTGAGTGTGATCATCTTGCCTTTGTTCATATTCTTGTTTAGAGTATATTTGTACCTTTTGATTATGTACCGTCTTTTATTCAGAATTATTTCGCTTGCTCGCTCTTGTTCAGAATATGTAATGTTGTGCAGTGGAGATGGTGCTGTTGGACACGTACGTAGATTGACAACCGGACAACCCGCAATCACTTTCTAATCTTCGTGAATTTTGGGTAATCAATACTTTTGAAGGTGTGTAAAATTTAAGCTGCAGTGTGTGTGAATAAACAGTCGAGAAAATGCTAACGGTGCTAATTAGTTGGTGCAGGTTCAAAGTTGTTGTTAATTTTTACAGTGCTTTCTGGTGGTTTTATGAAGTTTTGAAAATCTCGGTTCATGAGGTTCACGTCCGACTTCACAAAAACATGATTTAGATTTACGCATGCTCGTTTGCAAGAACCTACCTGATTGAGTTCCGTGTACTTTGTTTTCATTATCTCTTCGAAGTTTGTCAGTGTTTTTGTTGAACTTCAGTATATTTTTGTTATTTCTGCAATTTTTCACGAATAAATCCGTTGTTGTAGTTTTATACACAAAATAGGTGCCATATTGCAAAAAACGCTTCACATCTAGCAATGCCACGATTTCTGTAAATAGTAGATCTGTAGATATAACAAAATATGTAAGAGTTAGAAACTAAGAACCGTCCGCAAGATTTTTCCTTTAAGGTGGTGTTTACTTTTGGGCATGTATTGTTGATTGACGGTCCAAATAAAGACGAATTTTGATAGAACTGCCAAAATCAGTTTATTTAACATTCTAACACCCTCCTTGCAATCCCGCTTCAAAAATTAGACGTTTCCGTTTAGGACAGTTTTTGTCGATTTCTGACAGGTAGACAGTAGCTGCATAGCTAGAAGTTAGAACTATATTCATTCGAAAGATCTTGTTATGCTCTACATTTTTGCCTTTGAAGTAACTCTAGCTTTTCGCAATCGTGAGGTATATATTACCAAATGGTTTCTTGAGCTATGCAATGCAACCCGTATAATTAAACCAATGGCGTTAATTTGAAGGTCTCGGGTGCCAATTATCTGAGGCATGCTTAACTTATAACTGCTGTCCCATAGGCTGCTATCATACAGAATGTTTTTTGCAAAAACACGACGAAATTTTTTCCAGCTACTGCGGAGCATTTTTTTATGATGACTTCTTTTATGCTGCCTCTCCGTACGCCGCCAGCGGACAAGAAACGGAGAGACGACGGTCAAGGATAGAAAACAAGACCCCCAAGCCAAGCTGGCGTACGGTTATTGCCCCGCTCCCAAAAAGCTGCAGTCGCAGGAACACCCAGGGCAACACATGTCGTCCATCGACCAGTGCTGCCCCCCGCATTCCAATAGTGCCTAAGATGGCTGAAACCTCAGTGCCTGCTTGGTAGGCAGTGATCAAAAAGTTGGCCGCAGAAAAGGGTTGAGGGAAACGGCAAGCGTCAGATAGGAAAGGAGGGAAAGTCCGCAAGTGCGTAAATTAACTTTCCTAAGATTTGTGTTGGAAAACCATCAATATAAATACTTAAAATATGTATTTGAAAAATTTATAAAATTGAAGCTCTGCGGAGCAGTTTCTTTTCATGCTAGAGGGTTGCCGCTTAACCATTTATGCCCCAGTGTCCTTCCCGAAGAACATTTGAAAAAGTCAATTTCTGAGCTACTGACAAAACATAGGGAAACGCCAACCATGTCAGAAAGTTACTTTTGCTTTGTTGTTTATTTTTTACCATCGGCTGCTTTTTATCTTTATTTTGTGTTTCGTGGTGGTCATTTGGATTTACTTTTCGGGCGAAAAAATGACTTTTTAAAACGAATGCTGTGAACTAACCCCTGGACGAAATTTGGTCTAGCTTATACCAAATTAAAGCTTGTTCTTTGCTGAGCACAACTATGCCAAAATTGGGTAGAAATACGATGTCCTTCGTGAAGGACGACACTCTAAGTAGATGTGCTTTCTGAAGGACATTGGGCATACCGTAATGTCCTTCATGAAGAACATGGCTGGTCTTGACATAGAAATTCCAACGAAGATTTCGTAGTTTCTATTACCTTACATCATCTGAATAAGTTTCTAGTTTAGTTTTTGTGTCTCCTCATCTTTATTAGCCCATGGGGAAGACAATTTCACGGATATATACGTACAAATTTTAACCCTTCTGAACGTCTGTTCCTTTGTTTTCCGGTCAGAAACCTTAGACTATTGTGCTTGAGTGCTCAGTGCATTATCAATATTTTACAGGCTTTTTATTACATTTAAACGAACGTGCTACGGTTTATTTCATATAGAAGAGCTACTTTAGCTTCCCGAAAGATGCCAGCAACAATGCTACAGTGCAGAACCCTCAAGCTAAAACCCGAAGAATTCGTGAATATATGGTGAGAATGGAGGTTATTGGTTTGGCACGACAAGCAAAATTGTTAGAAACCGTTTCCGTCGTTAATTTGTGCCTATTCTATTGCTTAATAATAGAATATTTTATTAATCTTGATGCTCACAGGTACCAGTTGTGTCGGCTATGTGATTACTAGTCCGGACAAAGTTTGTTGTTGAAACCTGGCATCATAAAATGAGCCACTGTAGCTGGAGCGAAAAAGCAAGCATGAAAACAACAATAAAATCACTGTTCTGTCTCTGAGGATCTGTTTCGTTGGCTGGCTGACGCTGAGCTAATGATGTCCTCGGATCTATACTAGAACCATTTCAGACTTTGGTTTTCGAATCTACCGTCTGCAGTAAGGAATACTGAAACGTAGACTGCAGTGCTTGATTCAAAGTCCTCTGTGGACTTAGCTACACATCAGCCGCTTTTCGCATAGCAAAAAACTATTTCATCCGGTGGTTCTTGTTTAAATTTGGCTGCAAAAAGTCGAAAACTAAAGTCTGAAATCGTTCCACTATAGATCCGAGGACATCATTAGCTCAGCCTGCCAACAAAACAGATCCTCAGAGTCAGCACAATGATTTTATTGAAGTTTTCATGCTTGCTTTTTCGCTCCAGCTGCTGTAGCTCATTTTATGACGCCAGGTTTCAACAACAAACTTTGTCCGGACTAGTAATCACATAGCCGACCTAACTGGTACCTGTGAGCATCAAGATTAATAAAATATTCCATTTTTAAGCAATAGCATAGGCACAAATTAACGACGGGAACGGTTTCTAACAATTTTGCTTGTCGTGCCAAACCAATAACCCTCCATTCTCACCATATATTCACGAATTCTTCGGGTTTTAGCTTGAGGGTTCTGCACTGTAGCATTGCTGCTGGCATCTTTCGGGAAGCTAAAGTAGCTCTTCTATATGAAATAAACCGTAGTACGTTCGTTTAAATGCAATAAAAAGCCTGTAAAATATTGATAATTCACTGAGCACTCAAGCACAATAGTCTAAGGTTTCGGACCGGAAAACAAAGGAACAGACGTTTAGAAGGGTAAAAATTTGTACGTATCCGTGAAATTGTCTTCCCCATGGGCTAATAAAGATGAGGAGACACAAAAACTAAACTAGAAACTTATTCAGATGATGTAAGGTAATTTCTATGTCAAGACCAGCCATGTTCTTCATGAAGGACATTACGGTATGCCCAATGTCCTTCGAGAGGGACAAATTTTGCTAATTAATTACTAATTGACTAAGCTAGTTAGAATCAAACGAAAGGTAAATTATTTCTTTGTGGCCCAATCTCTTTCAAAAACAAGTGAAGGGATTTTGCTGCACAGGCTAGATCAATGGTGGGTCATAAAGGGTTAATAGCAGATGTGTTTTACATAAAAATGCCCCAGGACCCTGTTTTTGTTGGACCGATTGCTGCTTCCTAGCTAAAGTGGTCGCTTGCCAAATTTGAAAAAACTAGGCAAAATCCAGGTTGCGCATTCATTTTGCTGATTTGTCCGAGCGATTTCATAACAACTAAAAAAGGATTCCCAGGTATTTGATAGAGGTATCAAAAGTAAAAATCAATGTCTCTGTAAAAGATTTACTTCCGCCTGCAAAAATCAGAAAATAGCATTTCTTCAAAAATGCGCTAAAAATATTTTCGAATTGCAAAGTTAATTTCACTGTATTCGTTAGGAAGAGAAACTACTCCATATTGTTATCAAGATGGCTTCTTAACTCCAAGTAATGAATGAGGAGAGGAATCATGGTTCAAAGGGTTATCTTCAGTAGTCCGAATTTCATATGTCAGAATTTCATTAGTCAAGCCCGGTTCACGATGGTGTGCTTTGTGCTTTTGTGCTTTGTGCTTAGTGCTTTCTCGGTTGAAAAGCACAATGCTTTGTGCTTTGTGCTTTCCCGGTTCATGATGGTTTTCTATGCTTTGTGTTTTGTGCTTTTGTGCTTTTGGTGTGCTTTGGGAATGTTTGACAATGTTTGGGGAACTTTGGTCAAATACCTATAATTTACTACAATTAGCCTAACTACTGCCTACTTACTTACATATATTACATTACTGAAACTTACGTAACGCTAACTAAGGATTGATAACTACTGGTTATTTGAGCTAAAATTCTACAATTAAGCAGTTTTCCCCGCTTACATTAACTACTTGACTTAAAAATGAAGTTAGTAACATTTTGAGTTGTGCTTTCGGTGCTTTCCAATCAAAATTTGAAATTAAATTTTTGAGAGCATAAGTATTTAATAATTATGATGAATTAGCTATCCTAAATAAATAAAGATTTCATGCAAAAATTTAAATAATCTTGCTAATTTATAATAATTATTATTTTTAATAATTATTAAGGATCATTATTATTATTATTAAGATAAATTATATTATTTGAAAAACGTCAATAAACTTTATCCTTAACGTTTTTTAAAATATCAAAATTTTGAAAACCCTCCAAACTTGCTTCCGTGAACTGTGCTTTTGATATTGTGCTTTCTCGTCATGAATCATTAGTTTTCTCTGTCTCCTGAGCACAAAGCAAAAGCACAAAGCACAGGAGACGAAAGCACAAAGCACAAGAGACAAAGCACAAAGCACTTCATCGTGAACCGGGTTTCCTCAGAAACTAACTTTTCAAACTTTCATTAGTCAGAATTTAGGTTTTTGAAATACTATAAGTTGAACTTTCATTAGTCAGAATTTTGTTTGTCAGAATTTTGCAGAAAATGCAATTTTACTCCTTACGCGAAGTCTAACAACACGGCTGATCTTGATGATAATGTTATAAAATGGCCTCTAGTCGACACAGGTACATATATGTGCCTTGGCTTCATCACCAGCAACGGATAAAACTCTTTTCAAAAGGGTTTCCCTACACCTACCTACATCTTACAGACAGGAAATGACGATAGGCTGTTTCGTCCTAATCCTAAACAGTCAGAGTGGCCAAGAGTTCGTAATGACTGTTGGATTATGTACTCTTGATATGGCTCAGATCATCAAGGGTGTTTTTGGGGAAGAGAGCCACAAAACACTTTATTTTAGCTTTGTTCTTCTCTTATACCCTATACTTTATCGAGAAAGGCCCTAAGATTGTGCAGAAACGTGCAAAATTTTGAAGAAACTAGGAAAATAAAATTCTGTCTAACGAAATTCTGACTAATGAAATTCTAACTAATGAAATTCTGAGTCCTGAAATTCTGACAAATGAAAGTTCAACTTATATCATTTCAAAAGTTAAATTCTGACTAATGAAATTCTGACTAACGAAATTCTGACTAATGAAATTCTGACTAATACGATCCTGACTGATGAAAGTAGATGGGTTCAAAGTTGATGTCTCCGAAGTCACCAGCTTAGTTCAGCTAAATTTTAGACAATTACGACCGGCTGCTCATGGTAACCGAAAAATTTTCGCAACAGCCTTCATTTTTGGTTTTCTTTCATTTACTTTAATTTCCAAAATTATATGATTCCAGATTCAGATTTTCAATTCAGTTGCTTTTTGTGGACTGTATTCATATTAAAATAGTTTTATTTAAACATTTACTTAGTTATTTACGCAGGTCTCGTCGAGGGCGATTATCTGTGACATTGTGACATTATAACCTTCTAACTGCCATCAAAGAATGTAGTTTTTACAAAAACATGACCCAATTTTTTCCAGCGATTGTGGAGCATTTACTATGCAAGCTAGAGCGTTGCCACTTGTATTTTACGCAAAAATACCCAGGGGCCCTTTTTTCGTTTCCCCGATTGCCGCTTTCTAGCTAACGTGGTCGCTTGCCAAATTTGGGAAAAGTAGGCAAAATCCAAGTTGCGCGTACATTTTAGCTAATTTCTTTAAAACGAAGAACGGTTTCATAATAAAAAAGGGTCCCCAGATATTTGATAATGGAATCGAATGATGTGGCCAATGCCTCACGAAAAAATTACTTTAGTCTGCTAAAAATCTGGAAAATTAAATTACTTCCAAAATGCAGTAAAATAATTTTCGAGAACTAAAGTTAGTTTCGTTGTATTCATTAGAAAGAGCAGATGTTAAGCTGCATTTTGATATAAAAATGGCTTCTTAACTCCAATGAAAGAATGAATAATAAGGGTTCAAAGTTAATGAAATCACCAACTTAAAGGGTAACTTGTTCAACTGTAATTGTTGACTGGGGGCCTTTTCAAGAAAGGATAGAGTAGAGTAGAGTTGAGTTAAAATCAACTGTTTTAACTCTTTTTAAGTCCACTCAAGCTTTAGTTTCCCCCTTTTAACTCTTTCATGAAAAGGATCGAGTTAATTTTAACTCTACCCTACCCTTTCTTGAAAAGGCCCTAGGTGAATTTGAAGCACCAGCATATAGAAAACAAGCGAAGTGGCATGAACGGGTTGCCGCTGCATTTTTCCTCTTATAAACAAGATAAGTAAATTATCCTACGATATTACTCCTTGTCCCTATGACAACTTTTTATACATATACTCAAAGAGATCTTTCGATTGATACCCATATTGTCGTTTTTCCATAACTTTTGATTTTGACCCATTTTGGCCGTTTTTGGACATTTTTGACCCCTTTGAGGCCCCGTAACTCATTTTCTCTACATTTTGGTGCTTTGGCCCTATTACAACTTTTTATCTACTCAGCGAGAGCTTTCGAATGACACCCATATCGACCGGATCCGACAATTTTCAATTTTGACCCATGGCCAGCTTTGGCCATTTTTGACCCCTTTGAGGCCCCGTAACCCATTTTCTGTACATTTTGGTGCTTTGGCCCCATTACAACTTTTTATCTACGCAACGAGAGCTTTCAAATGATACCAATATGAGTCCGATCTGAGAACTTTCAATTTTGAGCCATTTTGGCCGTTTTTGGCCATTTTTCACCATTTTTCGCCTCATAACTCAAAATGAGTGCATTTTCAGGCCTTGACCCTATTACAACTTTTTCATTACTCGTCGAGAGCTTTCCAATGATACCAAAATTAGCTCATTTGGACAACTTTTTTATTTTACTCATTTTTACTCACGGGGGTGCTCCGGGAGCACCTCTGCTCCCCCGGGGCTCCCCGCGCTTCCGGGAGCAGTTGAAGTCAAGACCTTCAAAATGAGGTATCAACCACCTCTCTACCCCTTTCCAATCTCGAGATAGAGGGGGGGGGGACAAGAATCCGGAGAAGAAATAATAATAATAATAAATCCTACCGGCATCAACGGGTTGTCGCAGCCATTTTCCTCTTATCTAAAGGGCGAAAACTCAGTTTTGGTACATTTTCAGGCTTTGGTGCTATTGCAACTTTTTTCCTACTCGCTAAGAGCTTTCGAATGAGTACCATAGAGTCTACTTTTGTGACAATTCTTAGAAATTCGGTTTTTCCGGGAATTCCCGGATTTTCGATTTTTCAGCCATAACTTTCGCTGGACGCATTTCCGGAAAATGTCGCAAGAAGGAAAGTTGTTAAGCTCGACGAGCTCTTTCATTTGAGTACCATGTCGACCACTTTCGGAGAAGTTTTCCAAAATCCGGAATTTTCCGGGTCCAATAGCTCGAAATCCGTAAACTTTCCGGAAATTTCGATTCCAGTTTCGAAATCAGCGTGGTCGAATTATCCTATGACCAACCTTTGAGCAAAATCGGAGACAAAAAAATTTTTAAGTCCAAAATCCGGGTTTTCGTGAATTCCCGGATTTTCAGTTTTTCGGCTATAACTTTCGCTAGACGCATTTCCGGAAAATGTCGCAAGAAGGAAAGTTGTCCAGCTCGACGAGCTCTTTCATTTGAGCTCCATATCGACCACTTTTGGGGAAAATTTTCAAATTCCGATATTTTCCGGGGCGAATATCTCGAAATCCGTAAATTTTCCGGAAAATTCGTTTTCGGTTTCGAAATCAGCTCGGTCGAATTACCCTATGACCAACTTTTGAGCGAAATCGGAGACAAAAAATTTTTACGTTTCCCTTGGTCCCCCCTTACCATTTTTAAAAATTCCGGGAGCCGCCATTCCCGGAATCCGGGAGATATCGGGATGCCCTTACAAACGGGAGCACTTCAGGTCACCCTACAACTATGGTGAGAATTTCAGCCCGATCGGTCCAGCCAATCTCGAGAAAAAGGGGGGGGACACAAATGTTGACCGGAATAATAAATAAACTAGCGCTACTGCAAGAACGTGTTGCCCACGATAGGTTTTTCTGTTTATTTTTCTGCCATAACTTTCGCTAGACGCATTTTCAGAAATTGTTGCAAGAAGGAAAGTTGCTCAGCTCGACGAACTCTTTCGTTTGAGCACCATATCGACCACTTTCAGAGAAATTTTTCAAAATCCGGAATTTTCCGGGTCGAATATCTCGAAATCCGGAAACTTTCCGGAAATTTCGATTTCAGTTTCGAAATCAGCGTGGTCAAGTTACCCTATGACCAACGTTTGAGCGAAATCGGAGACAAAAAATTTTTCGACCCAAAATCCGGATTTTCGTGAATTCCCGGATTTTCAGTTTTTCGGACATAACTTTCGCTAGACGCATCTTCGGAAAATGTCGCAAGAAGAAAAGTTGCTCAGCTCGACGAGATCTTTCATTTGAGTACCATATCGACCACTTTTGGAGAAATTTTTCAAAATCCGGAATTTTCCGGGTCGAATATCTCAAAATCCGTAAATTTTCCGGAAATTTCGATTTCAGTTTCGAAATCAGCGTGGTCGCGTTACCCTATGACCAACTTTGGAGCGAAATCGGAGACAAAAAATTTTTGACCAAATTTTGGATTTTGAAATTTCGCCTTGGTCCCCCCTTACCAACCGAAAAATTCCGGGATTCGCCATTCCCGGAATCCGGAAGGTATCGGACTGCCCAACTGAGGATCCAACGTCCAAGTGAATATCTTCAAAATGAGGTATCAACCACCCCTGTACCCCTTCCCAATCTCGAGATCTAGGGGGGGGACAGACGGATAATAATAATAATAATAATAATAATAATAATAATAAGCACAGACCAATAACAAGGTGTTGCCCATTCCTTTGGAAAAGTGGGCAACACAACTAGCGCTACTGCAAGAATGTGTTGCCCACAACAGATTTTTCTGTTTATTTTTCTGCCATAACTTTCGCTAGACGCATTTCCGGAAAATGTTGCAAGAAGGAAAGTTGTTCAGCTCACGAGAACTTTCATTTGAGTACCATATCGACTACTTTTGAAGAAAGTTTTCAAAATCCGGAATTTTCCGGAATAAATATCACGGAATCCGTAAATTTTCGGGAAATTTCGGTTTTAGTTTCGAAATCAGCGCGGTCGAGTTACCCTATGACCAACTTTTGAGTGAAATCGGAGACAAAAAATTTTTCCACCCAAACTCCGGATTTTCGTGAATTCCCGGATTTTCAGTTTTTCGGACATAACGTTCGCTAGACGCATTTTCGGAAAATGTCGCAAGAAGGAAAGTTGCTCAGCTCGACGAGATCTTTCATTTGAGTACCATATCGACCACTTTTGGAGAAATTTTTCAAAATCCGGAATTTTCCGGGTCGAATATCTCGAAATCCGGAAATTTTCCGAAAATTTCGATTTCAGTTTCGAAATCAGCGTGGTCGAGTTACCCTATGACCAACTTTTGAGCGAAATCGGAGACAAAAAATTTTTGACCAAATTTTGGATTTTGAAATTTCGTCTTGGTCCCCCCTTACCAACCGAAAAATTCCGGGATTCGCCATTCCCGGATCGGAAGGTATCGGAGCCATCTGCTTCCCGGAGATGTCTAGTCAAGGGCTTAAATAAGCTACCAACCACCCCTACCCCTTCCCAATCTGAGATCTAGGGGGGGGACAGACGGTATAATAATAATAATAATAATAAATCCTACCGTCAACGGGTTGTCGCGCATTTTCCTCTTATTCCTCTGTGCTTATATTGGCTCGGGCTAAAACTCAGTTTTGGAACATTTTCAGACTTGGGCCCTATCACAACTTTTCCCTACTCGCTGAGAGCTTTCGATAAGTACCATATGACAACTTTTAGGACGATTTTTAAAATTCTGGTTTTTCCGGGAATTCCCGGATTTTCAGTTTTTGGCTGTAATTTTCGCTGGACGCATTTCCGGAAAATTCGCAAGAAGGAAAATTCGCTCCACGAGTTCTTTCATTTGAGTACCATATTGACCACTTTCCGAAAAATTTTTCAAAATCCGGAATTTTCCGGGCCTAATTCTCGAAATCCGTGAATTTTGGGAATTTAAATTTCAGATTCGAAATCAGCACCACCACTCACCCTTACCAACTTTTAAGCAAAATCCGAGACAAAAAATTTTTAAGTCCAAAATCCGGGTTTTTGTGAATTCCCGGATTTTCAGTTTTTCGGCTTAACTTTCACTAGACACATTTCCGGAAATGTCGCAAGAAGGAAAGTTGTTCAGCTCGGCGAGCTCTTTTATTTGAGTACCATATCGACCACTTTTGGAGAAATTTTTCAAAATCCGGAATTTTCCGGGTCGAATTTCGAAATCCGGAAATTTTCCGTAATTTCGATTTCAGTTTCGAAATCAGCGTGGTCGACTTACCCTTGACCAACTTTTAAGCAAAATCGGAGACAAAAAATTTTTACGTTTCCCTTGGTCCCCCCTTACGATTTTTAAAATTCCGGGATTCGCCATTCCCGGAATCCGGGAGATATCGAGATGCCCTTACAAACGGGAGCACTTCAGGTCACCCTACAACTATGGTGAGAATTTCAGCCCGATCGGTCCAGCCAATCTCGAGAAAAAGGGGGGGGACACAAATGTTGACCGGAATAATAAATAAATAAATAAATAAATAAATAAATAAACTTAGCCATATCAAAGGGTTGTCTTTTTTTTAAAAAAATGCGACAACCCAATAATAAGCACAGACCAATAACAAAGTGTTGCCCATTCCTTTGGAAAAGTGGGCAACACAATAAATAAATAAATAAATAAACTTAGCCATATCAAAGGGTTGTCTTTTTTTTAAAAAAAATGCGACAACCCAATAAATCCTACCGGCATCAACGGGTTGTCGCAGCCATTTTCCTCTTATCTAAAGGGCCAAAACTCAGTTTTGGTACATTTTCAGAACTTGGTTCTATTGCAACCTTCTTCCTACTCGTTGAGAGCTTTCAAATGAGTACCATATCGACTACTTTTGAGACAATTTTTAAAAATTCCGATTTTCCGGGAATTCCCGGATTTTCGGTTTTTCGGACGGAACTTTCGCAAGGCCCATTTTCCAAAAATGTCGCAAGAAGCAAAGTTGCTCAGCTCGACGAGCTCTTTCATTTGAGCCCCATATTGACCACTTTTGGGGAAATTTTTCTAAATCCGGAATTTTCCGGGCCGAATTCTCGAAATTCGTAAATTTTCCGGAAAAGTAGATTCCAGTTTCGAAATCAGCGTGGTCGAGTTACCCTTGACCAACTTTTAAGCAAAATCGGAGACAAAAAATTTTTAGTCCAAAATCCGGGTTTTCGTGAATTCCCGGATTTTCAGTTTTTCGGCTATAACTTTCGCTAGACACATTCCCGGAAATTCGCAAGAAGGAAAGTTGCTCAGCTCGACGAGCTCTTTCATTTGAGTACCATTCGACTACTTTTGAAGAAATTTTTTAAAATCCGAAATTTTCCGGGGCGAATTCTCGAAATCCGTAAATTTTCCGGAAATTTCGATTTCAGTTTCGAAATCAGCATGGTCGAATTACCCTATGACCAACTTTTGAGCTAAATCGGAGACAAAAAATTTTTACGTTTCCCTTGGTCCCCCCTTACCATTTTTAAAAATTCCGGGAGCTGCCATTCCCGGAATCCGGGAGGTATCGGGCTACCCGCACTTCCGGTACCACTTCACCCCACCCCCAACTGGTACTGATAATTTCAGCTCGATCGGTCCAGCCAATCTCGAGAAAAAGGGGGGGGACAAGATTGTTTACCGATATAATAAATAAAGAAACTTTCCCATAACAAAGGGTTGTCTTTTTTTTAAAAAAATGCGACAACCCAATAATAAATAACGGACATACCCAAGTTAAAGGGTTGCCTTTTTGTTGAAAAAGCGGCAACCCAATAACGATCCTTTATTTGCGGTAATAAAAACTACAATGCGCCTACACATAATAGATTACAGTTAAACACTGGAACGTACCACATTACAAAAACCCTAACAAAAACATCACAAAGATTACTATTCACAACAAAATCTCTAGATATACAACAAATAAATAAAGCAAATATCAAAAAATTAAAAAGTTTTCGATAGTTTCTGCCGTTTCTGCTTACACATACTGTTTCAACACCGGTCATGGCAAAGCCCATACACAGCATGAAGTTACGGACAAGTACACAATTTGGAGAACATTCTGTCAATGGAACGTAAACACTAAAACTAAGCCTAAGCTTCGTGTTGGTTGTCTGACAACTGTCGGCCCTTCCATCACTCCAATTCCACTATGACGTCATGCTCGTCAACAGTACTGCCAACTTGATAGTTTATCTTTTTAATCTGTAAACAAAACCACATTGATTTATATACTATAATACAGTCTGAAAACTTAATTTTAGCTGATTCCAACGATGCAACGTTTTCGTGGCTACCACTTGCATTGCCACCGCAGCGAATTTTTAAACAATTTCTTTTCCTGAAACGCTCGCGGTTCTACCATTTACCGATCTTTCTGGACATATAACTGCGGCCCCCCTTGAAGTCGTAATAACCAGGGTATTCTTTACAGGGGCGGTACCCCCTCGCGGGATTTTCGCTTCCCCCTCCCCCGATTTTTGTGTCCCAAATTTTTGCCACAAAGTCAAATTTTCTAAAATTTTCCGGCTTCGGCGAATAAGTTTTCGTAGCTTAAATCCTGGCAGAGAACTTTTTGCGTTTCTACGTGCAAAATACGCCAAAAATACCAGTTTTTGGCTCATTTTTGCAAAAAATCCCCCCCAGGAAAATACCAATACCCTGACAACTGAAATTGCCATCTAGATTACGTCAGTTGCCTAGGATAAACGGAACGGGCCAAGATTAATACCTTTCCAGTTTTGCCAGCAGTCAGACTGTTCTGCATCTTCATGGCTTCAATAACACAGACTTCATGACCCTCAGCTACCTAAAACATACAACTGAAATTGAACAAAACTGACAACGTATTTTTACTTATAATATTTAAAATCATGAACTGGCATTGACTAGATTTACTGAAAAATATTTTACACATTAGCCCAAATCACTTTAGCTAAACAATGCCGAGTAATAGCTTGTCAGCAGAACACAGACACCTGCAAATTACCTGCAGTTTTTACAAAAGGCAGGAACAACGTTAAAGACCAACTGAAATTCAACAAAAAAAAATCTTAAAATGGTTTCAGAAAGAACTGTTAAAATGTATTCCAGTCACTGTCAAAATACAGTACCATTTGTCCCTCTTGAACAGAGATAGACTTGATCAGACCAGGCATGGGAGCCAAAACAACTGAACTAAAGTCTGGCTAGAATAAAAACACGATATTTGCATCTACTGATGAATCAAAAGGCAACACAATGAGATAGAGAGAGATTCGTAGATAGGCGTTTTCTAAGAGTTTATGTATCCCGTATTTATGTCATGTAAGGACGCTTCAAGCGAGTCTTAACGATTATATATGTATTAAACTGTACATTAGTCAGTGTTACTCAGTACGATGGATAACAGATACTACGATGTGCTACAGACACATTCATACATTCATTCATTCAAAAGGCAACACAATGAAACATAAGTTTTATAATTTTCCAAAACACTTTCACTTAATATTATAAGTATAAATGGTAAAAAACGTGGACAAATGAAATGACATGGTCAAACCTTAGGCTTTTCAGGAAGATACTGTAGATAGGTTTCCGCTATTCCAGGCAACATTGAGATTTCGATCTGCAATAAAATTGTTCAAATCATAAACGATTGTATCATAGCTACCAGAAGGAAATTCTCAATTTCGGTACTCACTGCAAATTAAAGAGGAAGTCCAACAAAAACAAAAAGTGCTCATTCGTCGCATGTAAAATACATAATGAGTACAATTGATGAGGAAGTGGCGTAGGTCCTCGGGTTCGGCCTGACAGTCGGGGCAGACAGCAGTCTCTGCCTGCCCCACCCAGTGTTGGTTAACTGCATAGGATTGAGGAGTGTCCGTGGCAGCGCAACTGGGAGAGTGTAACGCGTTCTCTGCGAGTAAGTCCAGACTCGAGGTTAGGGTCCACTGACTTGCTGTTGTGAAATATTTGTCCGCTCGTTCATCGCCTGGATTTTTCCTCGTGTCAGCCGTTTTACTGCAGCCTTAGCCGTTGTGAAGTCGATGGCGCAGGCCGCTTGGTCCATTTCAGATGCTTCTTTGGCAACTTGATCGGCTAGATTGTTTCCTCTGATTCCCACATGGCTGGGTATCCACTGGAAGGTTAGCTGGTTGCCAGTATCACTTACAGATTTGATGAGATTCCAGATCTCTATGGCAATTGTTAGTTTCTGAGCCGATGGTCCAGCACTGAGTTGCCGGACAGTGGGCATAGTCAGAGCATAGGCGAAATATTTACCATTGAGGCTTTCGCCGATCTGCCCACTCCAGTCCCACTCTGATTCCATTCATTTCCGTTCTAAAGCTCGAGCAGAGCAATCTGGCTGGCGTTGAGATGTTAGCCAACTGGTGACCGTTTCCGTCGAAAACAACAGCACTGCTCTCTCCGTTTCGACATGAGTCCATATGAGTGAACCATCGGTCCAGATACCAAGTTGGCTGGCGGTAGGCGTGACAGTTTACATAGCGGCGCATTTGAGTTCGTCTGGTGAGCAGAGCCGTTTCGATGGCAGTCGTTGGGTTAGGGAGTCTGAGAAATCAGCATTGGCATCTGTGATATACGATCCGTCGGAAGCTTGTAGACGTAGAGGTTCAACCGGAAGATTAAGGAGGCCGCACTCGCTAGCCAACGACTTTCCTCTTTCTCTCCAAGAACCCTAAGTTTTCAGCCACTGTCTCACTTGAGCTTGCACAGCTTCAAACGGCGGATTGTCTTCTGGCCGTCTGATAGCTTTCTGATAGCTGGTAGCAGTGAGTTCTTCGGCTCTGAGGTTGATAGGTTGATGATTTTCACCCCTCAGGCAAGGCCGCATCCAGGGGGGTTCAAGGGATCTAGACCCCCTTTTGGGATGACAAAATGGAAAATTTTGCCATTTTTATGGCAAAAACTGCTGTTTTAAAAAAATTTTCGCGCCCTCGGCGCGATAATTCACTTTTTGCAAGTAATAAACCTGTTTTTGGGCAAAAATATACTGCACTGTTTTTGGGCAAAAATGCAAAAATTCTTCAACTACTGGGGGGCTCCGCCCCCAGACCCCCCTTGCGTTTTATCTTGCACCCCCCCCCCCCTTTTCAAAAATCCTGGGTGCGGGCCTGCCCTCAGGGACCTCTAATTAGCTGGCACCAGGCCAACACGGTATCCAGGGGCCCGCGCAGACGCCTTTACACCCATATTATGTAGGGGCGCTATCGCGCCCCTACATAATAAAGATGATGAGACGCAAGAACAAAGCTAAAAAATGACTATGAAAAATTGTGCATTTTAAAATACGACTAAACTATAAGTTACAACAAAAAAGCACATCAATTATGTCTAAGCTTACAGGAGATCCTCTGTACTGCACTGTTAACCACTCAGGCAGATGCTTTTTCAGAATCTAAAAAACCCGATGCCAAAATATCGGTATTAGTTACATAAAGTAACAGAAAATGAAAGAAAGCAGTACATATGAAAAAGCATTATTTTAACGTGCTTGATAATCGGGTACAGTTAGCTTTAGATATACTAAATTGGCGGCTGCACAAAGACCAAACGAAGAAACAGCCGGCACCAAAAAGTAGTAAAAAGAAATTTTCAGGAAATATTTAAGTAAGCGAAAAGAAACTTTATTCGTTCAGTGCCCTATTATTGAAGCAAAAACACTAACAAATCCATGCGCATACCGTTCATAATTCTACTGGATTTAACAGAAGAGTAAGCACTAGGGGACTTCTACTCACTACACTGTGTAACGGTGCTCCGATCATAATGGGCGAACGTTCCCCGTTGGGTGGGGGGGTCGACAGACATAAACCCCGTTCCCGTTTGGTGGAGAGTAGGCTGTTGACGACCCCCCCAACGGAGTGGCATGCGTGGTCGAACAAAGACCACCAACCAGGGAACACTCGAGTATTGTGGATGGAGCACCGTAGCACCAATACAGTGAAGGAGAAGCCCTCTAGTGGCCTACTCTTCTTCTAATAGTGCACTTATGCACTCCTGACATACGTACTTGTACAACAACCCGCTCCCCGTCAACATCAAGATGAAGAATATTTTGCGCAAAATTGAAAGGACGACTTTCTGGCACAGACACGCGATGATGTATTCCTTCACCCGTTATCTAAATTAAGAAGATGCAAATAAGAGTGCAAATTTACCAACAAAGTAATTCAGCTACGAAGACAAAATTGATATGACTTAAAATTAAGAGTCATAATTTCGTCTAAAGTCAAGACAAGACACAACTGAAACAAATTCACGTCTACTCTGCCATGACCTAAGAACACCATTGTCTTTCTTTCTACCGATGTATACAACGACGCCTGGTTACACTTAAATCATAAAAGTTACATTTACCTTTAAAAGTTAGTTATTTAGCTATGGCCATTAAATTGTCATGGTCGCTATGAGGGGCCTGGTTGGGGGTGCAGGTGCTTCGGCCTGTGCTCTCTACAAAATCCCAGGTAATGCCCAGCGGCAAGCGGTTAGCGAAGGCGGGTGCTAGGCGCCTCCAAACCTAGTCAAACAAAGCTAGTGGGTGACAAACCACGATCAAAAGTCCGGCTGCACAGTGGCGACATGCAGTTTGATCTAGCCGAGTATCCTTTGGTTAGCGATTGAATCTGAGATTCCCTCAATCCTGGGTACCCGCGCCTAGAGGATGAATGGCTGGCGAGGAAAGTCCAGTTCCAAGCGGAGTTTATATTGGGTAACCATGGCGCTCCAGGGCTCCGCCTGGTGGTCCCTTATCTTTCCCTGAGGCTTTATGCTATATGAATATCTCAAACCTTTCTACAACTAGTTCTTTTAACGAATATCAAGCAGTAACCAGACGGCTCACCAGTCTAATGAACACAGAAGACCCAAACTTACTGTCGACCGAAAGCGAACTGAGAATAGCTACTTGGAACGTGAACAGCATCTATTCTCAAGATCGCCAACATCTGCTGGCGCGTGACCTAGAGATGCTTCGTGTTGACATAGCCTGCATAGCTGAAGCAAGAATCCCCAACATCGGTTCGATAAAGATAAGAACGGACGACGAAACATATACTATTCACCACAGCGGGCACGATTCTAACAGGACGGAAGGCGTAGCAATCGTAGTGTCCGACAAAGCTGAGAAAGCTCTTCTAAGTGTCGAATCAATCAGCGAAAGAATTATGGCTGCTCGTTTCCGTGGCCAACTTCAGAATGTTTCTGTAATAGGGTGCTATGCTCCAACCGAAGTTTCAGACATCCAAGCCAAGAACCACTTCTATCATCTCCTTGAAAGTACAGTCCAGAACTGCCCCAGATCCGATGTACTTATTATCTGTGGGGACTTCAATGCGGAAGTCGGCACTGACAGAGCTGGATGGGAGCACACCATGGGCTGTTTTGGAAGTGGAGCGATGAACGATAATGGACTGCGGCTTGCCAGCTTCTCTGCCAACTACCAGCTAAAGCTGATGAACACGTTTTTTCAGCATAAACTCAGTCACCGGCTCACGTGGTACAGCAATGCTGGAAACTCAACTAAGCTAATTGATTACATCCTGGCACGGAAGCGATGGGCATCATCTGTCCAGGACGTGAGAGTTCGCAGGGGTACCAGCTTGCCCAGTGACCACGAGCTTGTTTTGGGACGGCTTAGGCTTCGCCTGAGGGCAAGGTTTTTTTTTAGGCCATAGCTTAGGCCATGGCCTAAATTTATGAGTCGATGGCCTAAAGAATTTTGGCCGTTGAGGCCATTTGGCCTAAATTTTTCGACGAAAACCCAAATGAATTTTATTGATTTTTAAGTAAAAACAACAATTTTCTAAAAAAATTTTCGCGCCTTCGGCGCGAATTTATGCGTTTTCACTTGTATTTCTGGGCTGCGCCAGCTGTCAGCCAGTTACATTGTCTATTTGCACTTATAATACACATTCTAGTTATAATTTCATTTACTATTCTAAAGATTTCATCGAAGAAATGCTATTTTTAGTATGTAGTTTAACTTTATTTCTGTTAGTTTAATTTTTTCTTTCTTTGGTTCTCTATACTCGTATGCACCTACCTGTTTTAATTTTCAATAAAAATTTATTAATTCAATTCATTCAATTTAAAAATTCATTAATACTGTCGTGCACTACGTATTATTTCGATGCTAACAAGATTCTGTTTCTGCCTTTTTAAGGTAAAAACGTAGCTTTTCTGGTGTGTTAAACAGTGACGATGGCGATTTTTGTTGTTAAACAGCGATTTTTGAATATATAACGCATGAATACTTGATAACTGTAATTTTAACAATGCGTACAATACCGCACAACCTAAAAATTAACAAAATATGAGTGGCCTAAATTTTTTGGCTGATGGCCTAAAAAATTTGAGTCGTTGAGGCCATTTGGCCTAAAGTTCGGCGACCAAAAAAAACCCTGCCTGAGGGCCTCTCATCAAAACCACAAATGTCAGAAGAAGCTAAATATTGATCGACTGAACGACCCGGAGGTAAACAACCGTTTCTCTGTTAAACTAGCAAACCGATTCAGCATCTTGTCCCAGACGGACAATCCTGACGAGGCCTGGGAAGGCATAGAAGCTGCGTTGAAGGAAACGGCGGAGGAAGTTGTAGGACTACGAGGCCCGAAACCACGTACGTTTCCTTTGAGCGAGGAAACAGTCTCGCTGTCGCAACAGAAACGTACTGCCGCGAATCCAAAAAGACGGAAAGAACTAGCAAGACGGCTACGATCGAGTCTCAAAATTGACAGAGAAAGCATGTGGAGAAACACCGCTGTTAGCATGGAGCATGCAGCAGTCAATGGAAACACCAGAAGACTATTTGCCCTATTAAGAGACGCTACTGGTCGCAAAACCACAGTTAGCGAGTCCATACTGGACAACTCAGGACAGCCGATCAGATCAAAGGCAGAAAGGCTGAAACAGTGGGCCAGCTATTACTCACAATTATTAAATCGCCCCATTCCGCCCACGGTGGATGCCGAGCTAGACGCAGTAACAAACGCTGCTCTGGAATCTGACCACATCACGAGACACCCTCCATCACAAGAAGAAATTCTCAAAGCCATCAAGTCGTTGAAGCAGGGAAAAGCAGCCGGCCCCGACGGTCTACCGGCTGAACTCTACAAAGCGGCAGATCACGTTATAGCTCCAAAATTAGCGGAGCTTTTCCAATCTATCTGGCAGAACCAGCAACCACCCAAGAAATGGCAAGAAGCTATTCTTGTCCCGGTGTTCAAGAAAGGCAACAGGCGTGCATGCAAAAGCTACCGCGGAATATCACTCCTCCCGGTGGCAGGAAAAATCTTGTCTGTGATAGTTTTGGGAAGGCTAATTTCTGAACTGGACTCGACGACTAGGGAAAACCAAGCTGGTTTCCGAAAGGGTCGCGGTACAATAGATCAAATATATATTTGCTTTACGGCAAATACTTGAACGCCGCCATCACTACAGCCAACCGACGATAACAGCCTTCCTTGACTTTTCCGCTGCATTCGACAGCGTTGATAGAGCCGTCCTGTGGAAGCTCTTGGCTGCCTGTGGCATTCCATCTATGTACATTAATCTAACAAGAAACATGTACAACAACTCTACTACAAGAGTTCGTGTGTACGGGGAACTGAGCGAACCATTTGCAGTCAGTACTGGGGTCAGGCAAGGTGATGTTTTGTCTCCATTGTTGTTCCTGCGCGCAGTGGACAGAGTTATCTCAAAAAGTATGCAACCGCATATCGGCATCACGATCGGTGAGAACGAACTAATTGCTGACCTGGAATATGCAGACGATATTGCCATCCTAGCAGAAAACGAGGACGATATGCAAGATCTTATCAACAGCATTGTGCAGCATAGCGCGCCGATTGGGCTAAAGCTGAATGCAGCAAAATGCAAGTACACCGCAGCCCATGTACGAGATCTCCGCGTGGATAATGATGTCATCGACAAAGTGAACACCTTCTCCTACCTTGGTAGTCAGGTCTCAGCAGATGGTTCCGCAGCCGCTAAAATTGACTGCAGAATAGGAAAGGCCTTGAACGTATTCAGTCAGCTTTCTGCTTGTCTCTGGCGCCATCGTGAGATATCTGTGCGAACCAAGCTTCGAATCTTTGACAGCATGGTAATGTCCATTTTACTATACGGTCTAGAAACAACACTTGTGCGCCGTGCAGACATACTGAAGCTGGAAGTATTTGAAAATAGCTGCCTACGCCGCATTCTTGGTCTCAGGAAAGTAGACCGTATAAGTAACGTAGCGCTCAGGTCTCGAGCAGGGAACAGGACCTCTATGGAAACACGCCTGCGGAAGCACAGGTTGCGATGGCTGGGGCATGTGGCTCGAATGGACATCAGACGCCTCCCAAATCGATACTTCTTTTCTACGACGCCCAACTCCTGGCGTGCACGCCGAGGACGATAACGACAAACTTGGAAACAAACTGTTCAGGATGACCTCAAAAACCCAATGGCGCTATATTACCATGGTCGCTTCGACTGGGGCAACACCGTGAAAACATTGGCGGCCGACCGTGCTCAGTGGAAAGAGATCATATCAGATGCCATAGCTAACCGAAGGCCACCTATGTCTTCGTGGCGAAGATGATGGTGATCAAGTACAAGTAAGTACAAGTAAGTACATTAAATTAATAACTCGAGTTTATTTAATTTAAGCCATCGCAAACAATTTTATGCACAAACAAAATGAGAACTTAGACGAAAATGTAGGATTCATTAAATTAAGCCCTTACATGATAGCTTGAGCCAGTACGTTCAATGGCTAGCTGTGATTTAAAATCGGTACCCTTGATGTGACCATAGGGCTTACGAAGACGCCACGCTGAATGTGACCTAAAATCAAGTATACGAATCCAAAACGGCAAGTACTGTAGAATGCAATAAACCCTTCTCAACATAAATAAATTTTCATACAAAATTTAGGAGTATTTTGACAAGAATATTTCTAAATAAATGTTTAAAAAAACTTTGAGAACAGCAGGGACCTTAAGGTGGTGATACCCTTTGGTTACATCAATTTTAAACCATTATTACTCATTCATTACAAGGGGTTTATATGTCATTTTACATCAAAATGCAGCTTAACATTTTCTCTATTTAATGCATACCAACCATGAAACAACTTTAGTTTTCGGAAATTATTTTACTGCATTTTCGAAGCAATTTAATTTTCCAGATTTTTCGCAGACTAAAGTAAATTTTTTCGTGAGGCACGGCTAGATCATTCGATTCAGTACCTGGAGGGAAACTCTTTTTTAGTCTTATCATGAAAGCACTTGGTTATGAAGAGCTTAACTAAAATATTGTATGCACAACCTGAATTTTGCCTACTTTTCCCAAATTTGGCAACCAACCACATTAGCTAGAAAGCAGCAATCGGGGCAACTAAAAAAGTGGCAACCCAGTAGCTTGCATAGTAGATGCTCCACAATCGCTGGAAAAAATTTGGTCATGTTTTGCAAAAACTACATTTTTATGATAGCAGCGTACGAGATAGCAGTTGGAAAATTATCATGCCACGAATAATCTACGTCGACGAGACCTTCAAATCGACACATTCAAATTCTACGGCTTTCGTAGCTCACGAAATGGTGGACTATTTGATATCTGTAAACATGACAAGTTTTCAGCACCAAAATAAGAAAATCTGTTATAGCTCACAATACAGAAGAGCTAGAAAGTTGCTTCAAAAACCAAAAATGTAGAGCTCAACGAGATCTTTCGAGCGAGTATAACTGCTGCTCAGTTGTCACAAATCGGCTAAAACTACTCTGTACGGAATTTTTGAAGCGGGATTGCGCGGAGAATGTTAGTACGGCAAATAAACTTATTTTGGAAAGTTTTATCAAATTTCATCTTTTCAACCAACAATATTAATTATGTGCCCAAAAGGAATCACCACTTGTCGATGTACCTTGAACAAAAAATCCGGGTAATTACAAATAAAAACCGTACGGATCTGTAAAGCTTCGCTCAAAATGATAGGCATACAAAGCGCCGCCAATGGCAAGTAGCTTTCTGTACTCTTCATCTGACAATGTAGCACCTTAAACAATAATTTGTACACTATGACGCAAAACTTTTGCGGAAAACACAAAATATAAAACAAGTTTTCTTACGTACACAACAGCGTATTTTTAGGGATTTTCTCCGGGGGGGGGGAAGATTTTTTTTGCAAAAATGAGCCGAAAATGATATTTTTGGCGTATTTTGCATGGTGAAACGCAAAAAGTACTAAAAAATGCCAGGATTTAAGCTAAAAATTTACGAAAAAATCTCAGCCGGAGAATGTTTGAAAATTGGCCTTTTTGGCAAAAATTTGAGCCTCCAAAAAATCCGGGGGGAGGGAAGCAAAAATCCCGGGAGGGGGCAATTTCGGGGGGGAAGGCATTTTCGGGGGGGAGGTCAATTTCGCCCCCCCCCCTGTAAAAATAGCCTGCACAACTCAGGAGTCTACCAGTTAATAATTAGCAAAATTAAAAAATTAGCAAAATTAAAAAAGGGACGAGGAAATTATTATTAAAAAGCAATATTAATAATAATATTAATTCGATGAGAAGACTATTAGAAAAAGGTATTAAAATTTAATAGAATATTTATTTTATCAGAATTTTGTCAAAACAATAGAAATTACGCAAAATGTATTGGCATTATTATCTATACTACAAGGCATATTATGCGTTCATAGGCTTAAACAGTTTCAATGGTATAATTATTATGAAAGCCTTGTATCATGTTACCCACCCTGAAAGCCGTCCGGATAGGTTTCTGGCAGATATTTGGTGGTAATGTTGCCACTGAGAAATCTTGCCTCAGTGATAACATCACGCAGGAGGGGAATGTTATGCGTGACTCCGCGGATCACATATTCGTCCAGGGCGTCGCGCATTCTTGACATGGTCTCCCTACGATCACCACCATAGGTGACGAGCTGTAATAAAACGACCACACTAGGGAAAAAGGAAGACGCGATATATGAAACAGAAATTCCTTTAAGTTCAAAGCAAAAGAATAATGCAGTTGTAATTTACAACTAGGCGACGTACGCATACATGAACACATAGATCACAGACATTAAGTTTTCCTTGGAGTTCTTTTTAAAGACAAGTCTTTAAAATTTATAGTGAAAATTGCGCCAATTTTATAGCATCAACTGATGGTTGTCATCGCAAAAGCAAGCAGAATCAGTTGGCAAAAATTGCAAACATTAGGTAATTGTAAATCTCAGGCGAAGACAGAAAGTTCTAGAAAAGTTGACCCTGTGAACATTCTTTTCAGAGCAAAACTTCGAACCAAAGGAAAACTTAGCTTTCTGGAGGGACGAAGACAGAAATTGGCCTCAGTAGAATAAGCCGAAGAGAAGAAGCATGCATACGCAGCACAGATGCTTGCGGATATCATCCTTAGAGCTGAAATCTCAGATAAATCCGCTCCGCAGACTAGATAGATGTTATTAATTTTTGACTAACCTTACAAATTAAAGGATCATAGTAAATGCTGATTTCGCTGCCTTCTTCAATACCACTATCACAACGTACCTATAAGTAGTGTTGGAAAATAAGAAAATTTTGCGGGCCGGGCCGGCCCGCGGGCCGATGTGGTCCTACGGGCCGGCCCGCGGGCCGATGTGGTCCTACGGGCCGGGCCGGCCCGGCCCGAGCCCGGTCCGCAGCCCGCGGCCCGCCACCGGCCCGCGGGCCGGTGGCGGGCCGGGCCACGTGGGCCGGCCCGGGGCCACAAATTTCCGCGGGCCGCGCGGCCCGACGCCGCAAAAAACGTTTCGAACTGTTCGGCAGTTTTAATTCAACTTTCTTACAGCTAATTCCAACTTATTTTACAGCTATTTTCATGTCGTCCATGTTTCACAAACAATAAATAACAACAAGTGGATACTGGTCAGCTCATTATGTGTTTGGTAAATATTACATTGTTATTCAAAATTCCACACATTATCTATATACAAATCCAAGCTGTCACTTCTACCCACTCTTACACCCATGTTACATTTCTGATTCCATTATTTTTCACAGATGCTGTCCTGCTTTTTCTGAAACTCTTCACTTCCTCCAGCTAAATCTCTCTTGTGTTAAGTTTGTGAACGTACTTGATTTTGACATAACGGTCTCATTTACATGATCAAATAGCACGGAATGAACAAAACCAATTTTTATTACTTTCAGTCTACCAAGGTTTTGGATGCTGGTTACGTTTCTAACTAGCAATTACAATCACAAGCAAGAGCACTACGTCTTAAACAGCGAACAATACTCCCTTACATCAATACCATGGGGCTACCTAATACCTATAACCTAATTAAGTGAATGTTTTCATTCCAATTGCTTTGCAACAACTGTTCACATATAAAAAGCTTCTTCACTTTTTTCATAGACGTAACTTAAAAATATTAGGTATATCCAATGAGCAGACAGCCACCATATAACAACCTTAAACCCCTAGATACCGGTACAGCTGAATTCTTATCCATTATGTGTAATTAATAATCTTAAAACAAGGCCATTAAAATTCGTAAATGAAATTTTGCTTGTAGACTTGAAATTGCATCGAAATCTATTGAAAAATTGCCATTTAACGACCAAAAATACCGGCCCGGCCCGCCACCGGCCCGCGGGCCGCTTATTTGTAATCTTGCGGGCCGGGCCGCGGGCCGGGCCGTCGCCGAAAAATCCGGGCCGGGCCCGGGCCGGCCCGCGTCACAACTCTACCTATAAGATAGTCAATTCCTTTATAGTTTTCACAGTTATCTTCTCTTTCTTTCCAGACATTCAATAGATGACAGAAATGAGCTGATATTCAAGCAGTATTTAGAAAATGATTACTCAGTGGTCTAACATTCGCGACTTACGTACACCTTCTAAATGAAGGGGTTCTGAATACTGAGTCAGTCTACCAACAGACGGCAATCCAAAACTTTTATATGGATCCTAAAACAAAATAAAACAACACGTAATAGAAATTTCGAAGAAAAAAGTTGAGAACAACTATACCTCGCTTGCTACAGTCACTGTTCACGCACGATTGCACATTGGAACTCTTCGAGATCACACTATTCATGGAATAAAGAAGTATTTTAAAAACCATGAATTACTTCAGCATAGACACGACATTCACAGGCCCAGCCACGAATGCCAATGTCTGACTGCGATACATTCAACTTGTGACCTAAAACAATAGAACATCTCTACAAAGCTGTGTCGGAGTAGGCTACACATTAATGCGCTTAACAGCTACGGTTAGGTGCCATATAAAACAAATTGTAAATTGTTTGGCATTTCATCAATTCCAGGGCGTAGCTTACCATAGGCAACTCTAATCATCTGCTGAACAAGATCTAAACCTGTAATGGCTTCTGTTATTGGATGCTCCACCTAAATAAAAACCTAAACGTCGCATATAAATCAAATGCAATAAATGCATGCAAAATAACTGCCAAGCATATTTTGTGCCATTATTCACTGATTTTCTGGGGATAACATTACATCTATCGCCACTCTTATTCTCAAGGGGTCAGGTATGTTTTGTTTGCATACCGCTATAACTAGTGATGGGATGTGTTTTTTCTTATCCTGATACCCGCCTATTAATTAAGTTCATGGTAACCTTTCGTTTTCTAAATTAAAAAGCGATTTTTGATGCAAATGTTCGCCTGCGAACAGCTGATGGTTTACTTTTAATCATCAAGTCAAGGTACCGTAAAGGTCTCAAAAACATTTTCGTATTAAGATAGAATTCCTGCAAAATATTTTAAAATTTGGAAATTTATGCGAAGAAATTTCCAAATTTTTATTACACTGTTCACAATATAAGAGGTTTTTCTCAATTTTGATTTTAACCGGAAACAAGTTATAACGACATCAAGAGCCCATCACTAGCTATCACTCAGTGTAATACGTCCGATATGAGCATTGGCCAATCCAAATAATCATTCTTGATTGGCCGATAAATGGGTGCTTCATACACCGATGCAATCATCATTCTAAGTGACTCTAAGGCTGGGAGTGAGCACCAGCACCCACCAGACACAGTATAACAATGCATGTTCTATAGGATTACCTTTCCTACGGTTAGCTTAATTTCCCGAAAATAGTGTAAAAAGCAGATTTGAGATAATTAGCCTTAGAAGGACAATATTCAACATCTGGGATCCCCAACTGATTATTGCCCCAGGATAGAAAGCACCTTGGAAAGAAAATTCCGTCCTAAGACTGTAAGATGTTTAAATAACGCAAATGGCTAAACCTGTAGACGAGTGTTCATTTCCAGGAAATAGAAATTCTTTTTGGAATCAACAAGGAATTCAACAGTTCCTAAAACAGACAAAACCAAGCATAAACATAAGCATTTATACCAAATTATTTAAATTTTGACCAGACAAATCACAATCACAAGAACCAGTCACAGACATAAGAATTACAAAATCAAATATTAAATTTATGCAATAACATAGAAGCAGCAATAAAATATCGTTGTTTGTTGTGAAACTGGTTATCCAGTATTCCTGATTAAGGGGGGGGTCGCCAGGTTTCAAATTTTATACTCACCGATTTCGCTCATTTTGGGGTGCAATATATCCCCATATGTGCCCAAAAACAAGACAAATTTTTAGAGTCCAATGTCAATCCAGTCTAGAGATATTGCAGTTCAAATCCCTACAATTTAGTATTTATGTTAGTATGCCTCGCTGAGGGCTGCGAAGTCGCGTACACATAGGATGACAGGAGACTGCAGCATGACAAATACAATCAATTTAAAGCCTTTACCTGTAGGTGTTTATCACCGCATAAATTACAGTGGCAAGCCAAGCAACGAGCGAGACACGACGTTTGGACGATTTGGTAAAACTTATTCAGACTGTCATTTGCTTGAAACTTTAACTCGCTCTAACTTTCTCACACTGCTTTGAAGAGACTTGGTGCAAGAAGGTAAAATGTTCAGCACTCGAGAGCTTCAATTTGATATAAAATATGGCTATTATACAGGCTGGCTGGCATAAAACCTACGTGTATGTAATGTTTCATACCCATAGCCTGTGTTTTCTTCTGGCGACATGAGCAAAAATGTCAAATATTCAACTTTTTCAAATGTATTTGAAAAAGTTGAAAATTTGACATTTTTGCTCATGTCGCCAGAAGAAAACACAGGCTATGGGTATGAAACATTACACACACGTAGGTTTTATGCCAGCCTATAAGTATGCCAAATTTTATTGAGATACCTTAAGATTTGACTGACTTATGAAGCAGCAAACATGAAATTTTCGAAAAATGACGATTTTTGAGGAAAAATGGAACTTCTGCTACCAAAACTGTGAGCAGCTGACAAGGCCTGATATGGATTGATTATATGCAAAATAATGCTCGAACAATATACTGTGCTAATATCTAAACGCGAAGTTTCTACACCAAAGGGTTGGTTCAGGACAAGACAAAACGTCCACTGACCTACACATTTGTAGAGCGATTTTGAGCAAAAATCGACTTCTCCGGGCTTTGAAAATTCGTATAAAATCAGCGACCCTACGGAAAATAACCTCGTATAGATATTAGCACTTTACCTAGTCCAAATTAGGTTTACAGCGAGTGGTAGCCGATTTGCTCTTACACAGCGCTCAAACTTTTCGTAGCAGAAAAATTTTCCTAACTTTTTCATTTTCCTATGTTTAACAACACATGTCGGGGTCACTTTGAAGGGCTATAGTGAGTGATAGGAAAAGTTTTGCAACAAACGCACTTGTCTTGTTTTGCGGACCCATGAGGACTACAAAATATGTGAAAATGAAAAAAATCGGAGATGGTCGAATCGCGAAAAAAATCACGACCCCCCCCTTAATTCGCTATTGTAAACAAACCAAAGACAATATATAAATGGATTTATAAAATGACCGGCAGAATCATAGCCCACTTCAAGAGCCAAATTCACCGCCTGTTCACCCATTCGTCTACGCATATCTGGATCCACAAAAGAACTGAAATATAGAATATCGTATCATTCCGTCTCGAAAGTTTTCTCCTAGTCGAGGTCAGAAAATATATATAATTTCAGCAGCAGTCACACGTATGTTTTTACTTCTTTACAATTCCGCACAAACTACACACTTCTTTGTCTAACATAAATCAAAAAATCTAATATTTGACAATAAACCAACCTAGGGGCTTCTTCAATGACTTTCTGATTGCGCCGCTGTATAGAGCACTCACGCTCGTTCAACCAAATCCCATTACCATGTTTGTCACAAAGAACCTGAAATTTTAAAAATCCTGCAATAATAAAACTTTCAAACCAAACTCAAAAAAGAAAGAAGAAAAAACTTTGACTTGATAGGCCCATGTTTAAACATATTTTATGCCAATTTTTGCTACAGTAATCTGACGAAAGTTTAATCTTGAATACCTGCATTTCAATATGCCTAGGATTGTCAATATATTTTTCAACCAGCATCCTATCATCGCCAAAACTGGAAGCAGCTTCTTGCTGGGAAAGACGGAATCCTTCCCTAAAAATAACTATTGATTCATCAAATATTGATGAAAACGTTTTTAATAAAAATATTGATATATAAATTTGTTATATATTGTTGTTATATATAATATAATGATATAATATTGTTATATAAAAAATAAACGGTGAAAAGTGATACTGACAACTCTAAGTTTGAAAAGCAGAACAATTAAACCGATTAAGAATCGATTAAAAATGTCAACTTAGGCAACACGAGCATAATGGAATTTCGGAAAGATTCAAGCACACGTAGTGTTTTTGGCAAAAGAATTTAAGGTATGATACAGAAGATTACGTACGTACTAAGACAAAAATACGTTATTACAGCACCTAGCAAAAAATACAAAAACGTCCATGTAACCTGGCCTCTTTATCATTCCAAGCAATTCGCATGCCTTTGCCACCACCGCCAGCAGAAGCTTTTATCATTACAGGATAGCCTGCAGAAAAAAGTCAGCACACCCGAAATGGTTGCAGTTCAAGACTGACACACAAAAAGCAAAAGACAAGCAAAAGACAATCTCAAACTGAAAAACTTGCATAATTATGATACAATACGTATTCCTATTAGATAACGTTTAGGTTGAACAAAAACGCAATGACATACCTATATCTTGAGCAACTTTGACGCATTCTTCAGCATCCTAAAATTATAAAAATAAATTATATAAAAAACTAAGTAGGTATAGGTGAAAAAGGAAGTTGAGATGATCTGGAAATTTTATAACTACCCTTCCGACAAGGGCCCCAGAATTTTATCAGCCTGGTATGGATAAAAAAAAGACAATGGCGAGTAGGCTTCACTCCCGCTTTACACCTGCTCACCTACAAACGTCGCCACCTACATATAACCGCCCTCTCCTCTCGTCTTTCCTTGAGGGAAGGCAAAATTTCCTTGAATCGACAGAATCCGCAACACTAGAAAAATGCTGTGTCCTAACCCATATCCTACTCCAAATCATGGGTATGGTGGTATGGGGCCAGCTCGTAAGTTTATCGTCAGACCGAAGCGCGTAGCAAAGATTAGGGGCGGGAGCTCTAGGGAAAAAAGGAGGTAAAATAACGTTATATTACATTTATAAATACGCAATACGTAATGCCTAATCCTTTGAAATCTACCTTCAAAAAGTCCGGCACATCAGAAATTTTCAGAAAATTTTGTTTGGAATCCCGCATCAAAATTTTTTTCTGGCTACCGTCTAAGCGAGCAATCTTGGGCTTGAGTATCAAATTACACTAACACAAACATAACATTCCATAACATAAACGTTACAATGTTCTATGTTACCTTTATTTCCCCATCAAAGCCAGGAATCATGTTAACTTTAGCACGTGTGGCTATACGCTTGCTCTCAATTTTATCTCCCATGGCCTGAATGGCCTTGCTGTTTGGTCCAATAAAGACGCCACCAGCGTCTGTCTATAACAAAGGTTGGCGGAACTTCTATGACTTGACTTGAAAGTATTGTAAAGTACTCAGTACTTTAAGGTGGTGATTCCTTTTGGAGACATCAACTTTGAACCATTATTACTCATTCATTCTTTGGAGTTAAGAAGCCATTTCTTTATCAAAATGGAGCTCAACATTTTCTCTTTCTAATGAAAAGTTTACAGTCTAAAGTCTTATACAGTAAACCTAGTTTTAATTCTCGAAAATTATTTTACTACATTTTCGAAGTAATTAAATTTTCCAGATTTTATGCAGACTAAAGTAATTTTTTTCGTGAGGCGTCGGCCACATCATTCGATTCCACTATCAAATAGCTGGGCACCCTTTTATAATTATTATGAAGCCGCTCTTCGTTATAAAGAAATTAACTAAAATGCATGCGCAACCTGGATTTTGCCTACATTTTCCAACTTTGGCAAGCGACCACTTAGTTAGAAGAAAGCACCAATCGGGGCAACTAAAAAGGATCCCTGGGTATTTTTGTGTAAAACACGTTTAGTTAGTGGCAACCCTCTAGCTTGCACAGTAAATGCTCCACAATCGCTGGAAAAAATTTCGTCATGTTTTTGCAAAAGCTATATTTCTTATGATAGCAGCGTACGGGATAGCATTTAGAAGATTACAACGTCACGAATGACCGGCCTCAGCGAGACCTTCAAATTGACACCCCTAGTTTAATTTTATTGTAGCTTTCGCAGCTCAAGAGATGGCGGATTATTTGATTTCTGCAAAAATGACGAGTTTTCAACCCCAAAATAAGAATATAAGCTATATCTCACTATAGAGAAAAGCTAGAAATGTGCTTCAAAAAACAAAAATGTGGAGCTCAAAAAAGATCTTCCGAGTGAACATAATCATAGCTATGCTGCTACTGTCTAATTGACAAAAATCGGCAAAAACCGCCCTGAACGGAGACGTCGAAGTTTTGAAGCGGGATTGCGCGGAGGGTGTTAGAATGCTAAAATAACTTATTTTGGAAGGTTTCACCAAATTTCATCTTGATTTGAACCGTCAGCCAATAATATGTGCCCAAAAGGAATCACCACCTTAACCCAGAGTGACCAAAACATGGTAAGCAATGGTAGTTGAAAAAGTGCTTCTCGAAACAATTAGGGAAACAGTGTAAGCATTATTATACAGACAATACGTACCAAATGCTTTGCAAATACTGTATTTTCGGACAAAAACCCATAGCCAGGATGAACCTAAAGTTGGAGACACAAACAAATCAATAAAAATTACTGGATCAAAGCAGCACAAACTATTTGCAACACAACAACATAGAATGTAGTTTTGTTGCATAATGAACACAGTGCCGTGCCGGCCGAGTGGTTAAGGCGTTCGACTTCGGATCCGATAGTCCGAGGTTCGAATCCCCGCTGCCACAAAGCTTTCACAAATCCCCTTGAGCAAGGGACTAAGCACATATCGGTTCGCCGTGAGCTCTAGCCAACCCAGCTATCCATCCTTAATTGGTCGGTAAATGGGTACCACAATTGTGGGAAGGTAACAGGAGACCGTGTAGGGCTTAGCCTTGAAGGGCCGGCCCCCCTTCCACGGATGCAGTCATCATTTGAGGTGACACTCCTGGCTCTACGGCTGTGTATCCGGGGATGAGCACCGGCACCCCTTGTCCCTGAAGCAGGGATGGAGATATTCTCCAGGGGTCACCTTTACCTTTTTACCTTATGATAGAAACATTCCAATCAGTGGCGTACACAGGACGTTTTGTACGAGGGGGAGGGGCAAACCTCCAAAATTAGTGGGTGTGGTTCCTGGAGGCGAAAACTCCAAAAGCTGAAAATTTTTTTTAAAACATTCAAAAATTGAGCAAATTTCGCTGCGGAGGCGACGAAATTCCCCCCTTTCGTCAACTATCGGAGAGGGACACCAAGAAGTGGCATCTTCAGTAGAATTACGCGTGTAATAGAGATTGACCACACCATGGTCCACAAAGCAGCGATATCAGATGATCCAAGCTAAAAACAAACCCCACGGCGCACTGCGCAGGGTATTTTTGACAGGGGAGGGACGGTTCCTCGCCGTGATTGTTCCTTGTGAGATTAAGGTATTCCTTCAGAACTCTCCGGAAGACTAAAAAGGCCAATTTTCAAAAAACGTTTCCGAGATCATAAAAGGGAAATCTTGCCTAAACATGTACATGTTTGTTCTTTTGGCTTTCCCTCCAGGATCCCTCTCCCAGGAAAATTCATTAAATTCATAGCATGGCTACGTACCGCCTGGGCATGACTTTCCTTGACCGCTTCCAAAATTTTGTCCATTCGCAAATAACTTTCCTTGGTCGGAGCTGGTCCAACGCAAATAGCTTCGTCAGCCAGCCGTACATGAAGCTAACAATAAAACACATGCAAATATTAACTGACATTTGGATGTTGCAAACAACTGACACAACTTGCTTCCCCAAATCTAATTTCGAAAAGCTATTTATTAATTAGTGCTTTTCAGTCAATAAAGGTGGTATAAAACATGGACTCATACAACAGAACAATGTACGTAGCACAATTGTGGTAAAGGATCCCAAACCTTAAAGAAATTTACTAACTACAATATAATTCAAAAATGCGACAAGTGTGAAAAATGAAAGAAAATTAAACTAGAAAAATTTATGTGAACTGATGCGAACTAAAAGTAATAGAATGCTTTTTAGTTTTGAGAAGATGTGCAAGTAACTTAGTGATAGGCAGAAGGAAAGTAAATCTTATCAACAGGTTTCGCTCGATACGATTTATGTGGTACAAAATTGCAAGAACATACATACCGCATTTGAATCCACGTCACTGTGGACAGCTACAGTTTTGATCCCCATTGCTTTGCAGGTGCGCATAACACGGCAGGCAATTTCACCTCTGTTCGCCACAAGAATTTTCTCAAATTTCTAAAAATTAAAACATCAGACTACAAAACACATACCCCAAACGTACGTATTATAGGAGATCACGAGAGCGCTCCCCTATAATATGGGTGTTCAAGGCGCTGCGCGGCCCTTAGATACCACCCGTTCGAGCGCCATGCCAGCTAAAGGCTCAACGAAACTAGACAAATTTGGTATCGTTGGAATCAGCACGACGAGTACTACAAGTCGCAAACAAGTTTTGGTCAAAGTTTCCAACTTTGAAAATTTTCGATTTTAGACAAGTTAGGTCCGTTTGTTTTGTCCGTGTATATAAGTCATGCTCGGAAAAGTGCAATTTTCTGACTTAATGATAGAACGATCTGGGCATTTTCAACAGGTGAAGTCTGGTTTTTCTGAACGCTGGACTTATTCAAGTGGGGGGGGGGTGGGGCCGCCCATAAACATCCTTCCCCCCCCAAAAATCGACCCCCCCCCCCAAAATCGTCCTCCCCCCCAAAAAGTGGGCGCCCCTTTTGGTACCAAATTTTGCCCTGAAAAAATCGCTGAGAAAGCCAAATTTTCAAAAGTTTTCCGGCTTCGCCGGAGATTTTTACTCAAGTTTTGCCCTTTTCAACATAAAAAATCTGCTTATTTTTGCTATAAAAATCAACTTTTATAGTATCTGCCAGAAAAATAGCGCTATGTTTGGCATATTTTTCGAAAAATTTTCGCCCCCCCCCTAAAAGTCCTTGGCCCTCGGACTTTTGGGGGTGGCCCCCTAAGGAGTCCCCCCCTCAAGAAAAAATCCCTAGAATAAGCCCAGGAACGTATATATATGTAAACCCCGAAAATGAACTTCTTTGATTTCGTTTTTCGCTGCCCGATGCCACCTGGCCGGCCGGCCAAAGGTGGCCTCACGGCTATTTTGGCCAAAAAATGCCAATTTTGTGTCAGAGCTGCAGGGCCAGGGAACGAGCTAGAGACAAGCGGATTGTTGCATAAGAAACTTTGGGTTGGGTTCCATGGAATAGCGAGGGCGATTTTTGCTATCAGGCCGGGATCGTTCAGACGGCCGGCCCAAATTTGGTCCGGCCAAATAGCCATTTTGGAAAAATTGCAAAATAGGCATAAATATGCAGTTTTGGGCCAATTAGCGGGATGCATGTAAGGGTTATCGGGGTCGCTGAACACAATGAGCATAGTCGCAGCGCTGTGAAGTGCTGCCATCGTGCTGTACTGTAATGCAACAACCATAGAATGTTGGCGGTAGACTTACTGTCAACGGTTAAACATATTAAATTGGGGGTATAGGTAGCTTAGGGCATGGCAAATTAACATAGATAGAGATACGTTTCGTATATATACCTATTACGATGTCGCTGCGTGGTTTCGCGGCAGCAGGGTGCTGCAGAAGTACAGCACGGCCTATACCTAGCTACAGATAGGTTGGAACCGTCTGAAATTTTTATGTAACTGTGAAAGAGCATTAGAAATCGTGCCGTATAAGTTTCCTTCATTTGTAGTATAATTTCCATCTGGTTTCGCTGCGTAGAGTGCTGCTGAAGTACAGCACGGCCTAATACTAGCAACAGATAAATAGCAATCGCCTGAAATTCTGCAGGCACGTGCGGAATAACATTAAAAATCATGCCGTATAAGTCGCCTTTATTGGCAGTGACGTTTGCGTCTAGTTGCGCTGCAGTAGAGTGCTGCTGAAGTCAGGGGCGGATCCAGGGGGGGGGGCGGGGGGGGGGGCGGGCGGCCGCCCCCCCCGTCGCGATTCGAAGGTAGGGAAAATTAAGGAGAGAAAAAGAAAAAAGGGCAAAAAACCAAAAAATTTCGCGCTACGTTTTAACCGTATATTTATTGCATTTCTGAAGAAAAAGCTTGAAATGCAACCGCTTTTTCGGAGAAAATTGCCATTTTTGCTTAAAAATGTCAACAATTTAAAAAATTTGTTCAGTTCTTCAGTATAAAAAGAATTAAAGATCCGAATACCGAGTTTATTGCAAAAACAAAAAATTTCTTCAACTTCTGGGGGGCTCGGCCCCCAGGCCCCCCGCTGGAAAAATTTTACCGCCCCCCGTCAGGAAATCCTGGATCCGCCAGTGGCTGAAAGCTACAGATAATTTTCTGCGACTTTCTAAAATATTCTTGCCATCGGCAGTAGATGAGGGTTTTCTGCCAAAATGGAGGAAAAGTTAGAAAATGGCAAATACTTTTCACACTTCTTTGTTCTGTGGGTTCGGTTGATTACTGGGGAATTTTTAACGTTTCTTTCACACAGCTTTAATATTTTTGCTTAAAGTTTACTGAGAACCTTAAAACTGAAACAGGACAAGAATAAAAATGCTCCGGTGGAGCATGAAAAATGCAATATGGGTGACATTGGGTTTTAAGCGGACAAACGACTAGGTTTTAAAACGTTAATTGTACATGTGAGGGGCAGGTTGTAAACGACAACAGGACTAGGTTTAATGAGCACTAATATGGACCAGCTGCGCTGAACAACCCATATTCGCGGAAACTGCCCGGACTGATGCTGGTGGCAGTTCTTCAGCAACAGTTTACCAATTTGTGAGCATAGCTCTGCGTCTGCAACAACTACGTACGTATGTAAGTTGTGCTCGTATATAATACACATACTACTTACTTAATAAAAATAAAACGCATTAGCTTAATTAACATATATCTATGCAGTTATAAAAAATTGATGTCACAAATTCTGCGGGATATACGTATATACGTATAAATGGCAATGCGAGATAAAACGATAGAAGCAAGCTTACGTAGTATATTAAAATTATATAGCATGCTGGCCTAGAAAGCTGACGAATGTAGAGTTTATGTCAATAAACGTCACATTATGTGGAGTGGAACATGAGTGTCCGCGAATATGGGTTGTTCAGCGAAGCTGGTCCATATTAGTGCTCATCAAACCTAGTCTTCTTGTCATTTACAACCTGCCCCTCCCATATTAATGTTTTAATACCTAGTCCTACTCCTGTCCGCTTAAAACACAATGTCACCAAAATTGCATTTCATGCTCCATCGGAGCAGTTTTACGTATAAAAGTAAACCAATCTTAACAAAAAGTCTAAATTTCGTTTGTTTGCTAAAACTTTCACAAAGCCAAACGAAGTCAATTACTTTCAGGACGTATGGATAGATCGTGAGCTAAGCATTAAACAACCTAGTTCGGTTATATACAGTGTACTGTACACCCTGTCAGTAAGTTGTAATGCTGGCTTTTTCCTACAGGGGGGGGGGGGTGGGGGGGCCCCCCCAGAAATTCGTTCCTCTCCCCAGACTTGGGTCGCCCCCCCCAGGATTCGGGCCTTCCCCCCCCCCAGAACCCCCCCCCGCCTAAAGTGCCCGGAAAAATAGGGTTTTGAGGCATAGGTGTGTTAGGGGGGGAACCCTCCCCCAAATGGAGGGGTCGCCCACCCCCCCCCCCCTAAAAATTTTTTCCTACCCCTCCCCCCAAACCGATTTTTTCAGACCCCTCCCCCCTAAAAATTTTCAAACCCCTACCTAAATTTTTGAAAAATTTTAGCTAAAAATTCGAAATTTTTCCAAAAAAATTCAAAAATTAGCGAAAAATTGCTAGAATTCGCTTAATTAAGCTGAAAATCGTTAAAAATAGCTGTAAATTGAGAAAATTTTTCGTTTTTTAACGAAAAACCGACTTTTTTCGAAATTTTTCGCCGACCCCCCTAGAAAATTTTTCTTACCCCTCCCCCCAAATCGACTTTTCGCGACCCCTCTCCCCCCTTTTTTCGCCAAACCCCCTACCTACTTTTTTCTGAACCCCCACCCCCACTTTTTCGCCAGCCACACCTATGTTTTGAGGGCAAATTTTGAAAAATTTTTCCGGCTTCGCCGGATTTTTACCCATTTTAAGCTTAAATTTAAGTTAAAAATAGTTAATTTTTTAGCTCAGCAGCAAAAAATAGCTATTTTTAGGCATTTTTTCAAAAATTTTTCTTCCCCGCCCCAAAAATCCGAGCCCCCCCCAGACCTGGGGGGGAACCCCCCCCCAGACTTCCCCCCCCAGAAATTTTTGCCTAGGAAAAAGCCAGTAATGTATAGACGAAGGTCAATGATTTTTCCTCAAGTACATATATTTGACAAAAGCTCAGTGACGAATTGAATCCTAGCAAGCCAATAGCCACGTTTTCTCATCACTCAGTTCTGGACAGAAAGCATTAATCTATCTAGAACCCTAATGGTTATCCTAGGGTTCTAACTAGGTCAGCTCTGACCTCGTCGAAGTCTTAGAGACTGGCGGCCTCCGGCAGTTTCCACTAGGCCTGGCAGTTTGAAATGGCGTTTCAAAGGCTATAACTTAGTTTTTCGTGTTTGTAAGTAACGCGATTGTAACTTAGGGCTCGGCACGTTTATGGCCCGTGTTCACGTGATCCCTGCCGCAAGGCTGCACCCCGGGGGATATCAGGACTCCCATGACACAGACTCCTCCTCTATTGGAGTGACAAAAGAAAAATCATTTTTGGACTAAGCTTCTTCAACCTCTGGGCCCCGCCCCCATTATACTTTACTTTGGATCCTACAAGAATATAACAGAATAGTAAGACCTTACAGATTCATGCGAACTGATGGGATCCAAAGTATACAATAATCTATCAGTACTGAGACAGCGTCGACATTTGAACGACAACACACGAAGGCGAAGCAGCATTTTATAATAATCTGAAATATATACAAATATTTAAACAACGGCGGCAGAAAACATGGATTATGAAATTGACAGGTTTTACCTTTACTCAGTCAAATACCAGGATTGTAAGATGGTGATACCTTTTAGAGACACGGACATGTCCAAATATTTTTGAAAAATGCCCCAATTCTTGTGAATAAATGAAGTCAGGGAAAATCTAATTTGGGGAAGGGATAAAACTTTAAAGTGGCCGTCAAAAATTTAGAAGAGTCTATTTTGCTAAAAATATGGAATGTGATAAAAATTAGCAGTTTCTCCATTTGTGCACACTGTTTTGATTTTGAATATGGCGGAGCAGTAAAAAAGGTAAAGGTTTATATACCCCAGGAGAAATCTCCGTCCTGCCATAGGACATGGGATGCCGGTGCTCACCCCGGATTCTCAGCCGTAGAGCCAAGAGTGCCACCTCAACTGATGAGTGCATCCGTGGAAGGGGGGTCGGCCCTTCCACACAGACTCCTGTTACCTTCCCATCGCAGTGGCACCCATTCAGTATTCACCCACCAGCTAACGGTGGATAGCAGGGTTCATAGGTGTATATACCTTGAGGAAAAGTTGGGGGTGGGTGGGGTCAGCCGGTTTTGGGTGAGGTGGGGTCCTGAAAAAAGAATTCGAGGGAGGGGGTGAAATTTTTCTTCAAAATTTTAAGAAACTATTTGCGATTTTGCTATTGACAGACATTGCAAGACGCTATTGACAACCAAAAATTAGCGATATTAGAACCGATTTCGTCATTTTTCAAAAATTTTTTTCTAATTTAGAGCCCAGATTTCGAAAGTTTTGCTGTTGGGGTCTGGCAAATTTGGGTAGGTGGGTCTGGGCCATTTAGCATTTGGGGTTTGGTCCGCCTCCAAAATATCGAGGGTGGAGTCGGGACTTTTCCATTTGGGGGAGAGGTTCCCCAACCCCCCCCCCCCAAGATATACGGATGGGTTGCCTAGAGAGCTTTGCGGCCTCCGGATCCGGGGATCGAACCACCGACAGTATGATCGGTAGATAGTTTTGACCAGCGCCTTGGATCATACATGCGCACGGGGTGTACTGAGGGTGTACCAGGTACACCCTAATTTCTGGGGGGACCGCGCAGTGCGCAAGCAAAATCAGGGGGACCGCGCAGCGCGAGCAAAGCGAGCGCTATTCATAATGTCAAAATTGCACAATTCAGCGTGGACTATTCAGAAAAACTATGCTATTAGTATGTACGTAAATATGTCCTTCTGTGTAATTTCCACAAAAATGAAAGTTTTGAAGAGCTTCTGAAGAATTACAATCTGTGAAATGAATAAAAACGAGTGCGAAATTCAGCATGTGTGCATATTAAATTTGTGAATATATAGTCAAGCGGGTAAAAAACCCACTTTTCAGATTTTTGGCCAGAACTTTTTAATGGTTTGACATATCGAAATGCTGATTATACAGGTAGCTAGGCCTAGTCGTAAGCTTTCTTATGGAGCTATAGAACACCTCTGTAGGGTGTGCCGTTAGCGAGAAAAATTGTCCCAAACTGGCGGGAAAAACCCAATGCGGGAAAAAACCCATATGCGGGAAAAAAAACCCACCCCAAAAAATTTTTGGCAAGCTGCCAGGAGCATTTCTAACCATTCTAAATGAAAGAGCGGGTTGTTTTTAGTACAACTGCATCAAAATATATTTGTTTTTGTATTAAAACTGAGGTCATATGGTCATTTTGAAAATGTTGTATCTTTAACACATATATATATAAACATAGGCAAATTTTGGAAATTTTTTAAAATTGTTTATTTTCGGCAGTTTAAGCATCCTATCGTGTAGAAAACGTGTTTTTCTTGTATTTAGAGCCAAACTAGACCCATTTTAATGCAAAATAAGCATTTTTGGTCAAAATTGAAATTTTGGCTTGAAATGGCACCGTGTCCGATTTAGACCCCCTGGACCACATATAACAGTATATACGAACCCAGGTAAAACCTATACCAATTTAATCTATAGGCTCTATTAAACAAATGTATGTATTGGTTTGACCTTTCCGGTCAATGGTTAGAAAAAAATTTAATTTTGAAAAGTGAGTTTTTTTCCCGCCGTGGGTTTTTTCCCGCCAACTCCAGGTCACCCTCAGGTCGCACCGGAGGGGTCAGAGCAGTGTGACATACGTATATCATCATGAAGCGCAACAGATGCCCTACAGGTACATATAATCCGCTTTGGTCTAAGTCTTTCCAGTAGTTCAGGGTGGCCCGGCAAAGTTTGCCAAGTTTTCAAAGTCCCAAAAAATTTGCAGGGAAGCAGTGGGAGCTACCATAATACACCCTCCAGGGTTATTTTGGATGCTCTTCAAGATAGACTATTAAAATCCTAGATAGCTCATACCGGTAAGCCCACACTGGGGGTGGGTTTTTTCCCGCATTGGCGAGTGGGTTTTTTCCCGCTTGACTATATACTTTGAAAATGTCGCGATCCCTGTTGCGTGTTCTACCGCTCTCGCCTTTCCACGTCGCCCGAACCCCCCCCCCCTGTTGTGCAAAGGGGGACCGCGCAGAAAGAATTCTGGTACACTCTGTGAAGAGAGACCTTGCCCATGTATGCCTTGGATAACTCGGCAACCCCGACACATTTGGGGCACCCTCCAAAATTTTCGGGTTAGGGTGGGGGGGCAGGACTTCCGTCTTACATCAAGCCCTCAAACACTTTTTGTGGTTTGCCCAAGAGTCAAAAAATTAAGTTTTTGAGGTGAAATTTCCAAAAATTTTTAGCTAATTTATGTACAACTTTTTTCATTTTATTTTCAAGTTCATTTTAAGCTCAAAACAGCAATTCTTTGCGTTTTTACCTTAAAAATGCTAATTTTTCGCTAAAAAGTTACATAAATTTGTATACATCTTCGACTCGCAAAAACCCCCACTTCCTCCCCTCCGTAAGGGAGGAGCTCCCCAACTTTCAAAAATCTAACAAAAAAATGCCAGGGTCAGGCGCGGGGCCGCTACCATAGGTGCACCACTTGTTTGGGTTTGGGGGGGAGTAGAACATAGTTTCCTTGGGGGGGGTATCCCCTAGGGATCGACCGGAACTCCAAAAAACCGGAACCGGAACCGGAATTGGCTTTAAAAAACCGGAACCGGAACCGGAACCAGCTCTTTAACACTACAAAAATCGAAAATTTTTTCTGACGTTTTGGACAATTTTTGCACAATTTTTCGCTTTTTTATAGTTACTAGAACATTGTAATTAACGTTTGCTTTAAATTTTATATAGTTATTTCAATGCAGGAACATGAAATTTGCAATTTATTAAGAGATTTTTGTCTTATAGCACAGTTAAGGTCACCCCCTAAAATTTTTGACTAATTTAACCCCCCCCCCCCACACTTTTTGACATACCCTCCCCCAACTTTCGGCCACCCCCCCCCCGGAACCCCCCCCCCCCCCCCCAGCGATTTTCGGACCCAAAATTTAGCTTAATTTGGCCGAAAAATGGTAATTTTTTGAAAAAATTTTCTAAAATTTTGACTTAAAATGGCTTTAAAACGGTGCAAAAACGCCTAAAACGTGGAAAACAGGCCTTATTTGAAATAAAAAGGGCTAAATTACAGAAAATTTTGCATTTTTTGGCCATTTTTCGAAATTTCTGAGGTCCGAATTCTGGGGGGGGGGGTTGGGGGGTACCCCCATCACATTTCTTGGGTCGACCACCAACCTTCCAAAATTTAAGCCCCCCCCCCAGACCCAAAGATCCAGGAAAACTATGGAGTGGATGGTCCAAAATTGGCTCGGGGTCGGGGGACCCCACCAAAATCCGAAATTTGGGGAGGGAGCATAGGTGTAATTGGGGGGGGGGGGGGGGGGGGGGGGGGGGTCCCCCCCCAGCCATTTTTACAAACCCCCCCCCCAAAATTATGGGGCCCCCCGCCCCCCAAGATTCCGGGGGAGGGCCCCCCCCCAACCCAAACCCCGTTACACCTATGGGAGGGAGGACCCCTCTAAACTGTACCCAAGAATACTCCTTTTTCGATGTACACTACGCTAAACGAACTCAAAAGCTTCTGTAAATAGTTTTCGTATGCAAAAATAGGGCTTGAAAATTGACAAATATGTGCGAAAATATGCCTAAATTAGCCCAGACTGGGTTTATAATTGCATATATTACCTTCTAATTGCTATATAAATTGCTATTTTTAGCTGTTTATAGCTGATTTATAGCCATGATTTCGATTTTTTTCAAACATTTTCAGAAATGCAAAAACTTTTTCAAAAATTTCATTTTTTACTTGGCTTGGACCAAATTTTAGAGGGGAGGGGGGTTAGATCTCGGGTTGGGGAGACATCGGGTAAGGAGGGGAGAGGGAGAACTTGTGTTGTAAAGTTATGGTAAATTAGTAGAAAAATTAATGTTATTTACATTAAATTTACAACGTTGTAAATATATACATAATACATTTTTACTACAACTTTTGAACGTTTTTACCATGTTATAAAAACAGTGAAAATAAATTACCAAACGGGATTTTGTGTGCTAAATTCAATATAAATTTTGTAAATATATGGTAAAACTATGGAACCTATGTGGTAAATGTATCGTACCTTGCGCAGAGAAAAATATGGTAAAACTGCCATAATTACGCTACGACAAGTTACCCCAGATTTACAATAATGTTACCATTTGTTAGATAAGACTTGCTTCTTTTTTGCAATATTCTGCAACGGATTCAGCGACTGCTTTCAGATTTCGACGACTGCTTTCTGATTTTTTATTTTCTTTGGATTATACGCCTATTTCCTACATTTAATTTTTATTTCCCTATCGGAAGCTTAATTATAATTTTCTGATTTATTAATTTGGTCTGATTTAATTAATTTGGTCTACGTCTGATGATTCAATTGGCTATTATGGTTATTATCTATGTTCTATTTGTGGCATTTGCAATTCTTCTATTGGAGCGATTCAGAAACTGCTTGCTTTTGCTGTTCTGGCACCTTTCATGCCAAATGGGCTGTGGGTGGTAATTCTTTGGATATCTCTAAGGGCATTGTGTATCTGTGCTCTCGATGTCAATCCCTGTGCCAATGATTCGACAAATGAAAATGGATATTGCTCAGTTGAAGCTCCAGTGGGAGAATCATTGCTCCCAATCGGGTGGCGATATCCCAGTTGTAAATCCGTCTGCCGGGAATTCCTATGCCTCTAATTTGGAGGCGTCCTTTGATGACAGGCTGAATATGATAGAGTCTAAGCTGGACAGTTTTGTGTCCGACTTCAATATGCACTCTATGATAACCTCCATCGTTTCTACCATCACTACCTCTACGGCGAAGTCCCTGTTTATCTGTCTGTCGGAATGGGATGAAAGGAAGGAAAAACGGTACAAGTTTTGTGGCTTTGGGATTCAGGAAGATCAGGATGCTCCTGATGTTGAGACTATTCGACTTAGATGAGAAGGATGCGGGTTTAGGCCCGGCTACCATTCTTTAAACCAAACGGGATGCCCCTCAAAGGTCTGGTCCCAGGCTCTTGAAAATCCGGGTTTCCGATCAGTTGGCAAAGAAGAACTTTCTTGATGCTGCTCCGGCCCAAAAATTTCCCAAGGACTGGGGTTTCGTGATATGACTTTCCAGGAGCGGAATTTCATGCGGCTTGCGGCTTCCTACCATCGTGGTGGGCTGGTTGTTACCGGCATGCGACCGGTTACTGTACCTCGTGAAACGCCTCTGGATGGCCCTGTGCAGTTCGTTCAACCACCAAATCCAGCTGCTGCTGGGTGGCAGGTCAGCAGCTATGGAATGTCCTCGTCTAGACTGTCCGGCAACTAAGCCAAATAGGTTGAAAGTTGGGTGTGGGGATTTTAACCTGCCAAATATTAACTGGGATTTAGTTTATAGTGGCAATCAAAAAGAGAAGGATTTTCTAAATTCTATTGCAGAATTAAATTCAGAAAAGTAGTGAAAAAGTGGGAACCGTAGGTAGGAGCACTTAATTGATTTTTCAAAAACACAAATTTCTCATTCTGAAAAAAGGTTTGGTGATTTAAAATTGTTATTAATCAGTATTTTATGCAAACGTTTGCACTATATAAACTAAAACTTGAGGTGACAGATGAAAACCAATAGGAATCTTATCTTATCTTAGAGATCCTCCCTGCAGATGCAGGCCAGGGAGAGTGATTTGCTGTGACGTAAAAGAAAAAATGGCTGTTGTACATTTTACGGGGACAGAAGAATGAAAGAACAAACGAAACTAAGATTGTCACTACAGCACCTCCGACCCGAAAAATTCGGGTCCGAGGTGGGGATCGAACCCACAACCTTTGGCTGTCTAGGCCAACGCTCTACCGATTGAGCCACCCGGGCACAATCGAACCAAGATTAAGTTGGAATTCGTTCCCAAACTGTAGTGACATTTTAGAAGACGCTTTCGCGCCAGCCCACACAGTCTGATGGGAGCAAACCTCGACCGTTTCAAACCGTAATGGGCAAGACAAATGAAAGAACAAACGAAACTAAGATTGTCACTACAGCACCTCCGACCCGAAAAATTCGGGTCCGAGGTGGGGATCGAACCCACAACCTTTGGCTGTCTAGGCCAACGCTCTACCGATTGAGCCAGCCGTGCACAATCGAACCAAGCTTAAGTTGGAATTCGTTCCCAAACTGTAGTGACATTTTAGAAGACGCTTTCGCGCCAGCCCACACAGTCTGATGGGAGCAAACCTCGACCGTTTCAAACCGTAATGGGCAAGGCAAATGAAAGAACAAACGAAACTAAGATTGTCACTACAGCACCTCCGACCCGAAAAATTCGGGTCCGAGGTGGGGATCGAACCCACAACCTTTGGCTGTCTAGGCCAACGCTCTACCGATTGAGCCACCCGGGCACAATCGAACCAAGCTTAAGTTGGAATTCGTTCCCAAACTGTAGTGACATTTTAGAAGACGCTTTCGCCGTCTTTCGCCGACAGAAACTCCTGCAGTGCGTTAATTGCCCTTTTTCCACTCAAGTCAAAACTCAGAGACAATAGAGAGCTGAGAAGAGTAGTTCAAAGGCAATGACCTTACTGTCTGTCCCCGTAAAATAAATAGGAAAGTAAAATCTGTCCCCGTGAAATAAATAGGAAAGTAAGACTGTGCCAGTGTATTAGATGTAATGTTAACAATGTTAATAATTTCTTACCTTCTCCAGATAGTTAGAAAATTCGTTCTCCACTAATTGATTTATAAACAGTTTTTAATGGCCTTTTAATACACGGCGATCATGTAAGCACGCACGTGTTTAAAAAGACAGTTAAAAACGTTTATTTTTCAATTCAAACAATTAAGCAGTACAAATCAGAATCAATAGTACAAATCAGAACACAGCCCAGACAACTTCAAATTCACACTGAAAATAACAAATCAAGGATAGAAATGATGACAAGCATTACAAAAATCCATGAACAATTCAGATTCGTTGTCATGTTTAGAACGCCACATATACTCAATTAAATAGTCCTCAAAATTAAGAGGGCTCATTCTACCAATACGCCTGCGCAGATCGCGCTTAAGTTTAGACCACTGAGACTCAATGGACTGAGTATGAACTGTTCTGTCTGCTGGGTTAACAAAAGAGTGACTATGATTAACGTACGATGACTGTTATACACTCCCTGTTGAACCAGTTGGTCCAGCTGATAACCTTTCCAGCAGTCAGTTAATATAGTGGAGCCTGGAAGCACATACTGAGTGATAATACCAGTGCAGGTGGTTTTGTCACGCTTGTCAACTCGCACGAAAAAGCTTTGCTTAGTTGTGCGGTCAACACCACCAATCACCCACTTAGTAGGCCGCAGGCGTCCTCTATTGTACTTTCGTTTACCGAAAGCACTTTCATCAATTTCAACAATATGACCATCCCCACCCACAACATTACCCCCATTTTCCTCTAACCAAGCAAAAACAAGTTCACGAAAACATTTGATTGATTTTAAAACAGTAACCCTTGACACACCAGTTTCACGAAGTATAACGTTAGTAGGGTATCGCAAAGTCCAAGCCAGCAAAACTTCGATAATTTACTGATAGGAAGCTTGGAATCGGCAAAAACTGATCTGGATCTGATGCTTGTTCTCCATTGGCACTGATAATCCCGGCATCTCCAACACGGTTCTCGGTTTCTTCCTTTGCTGACAATACTGCACGGATCTCCACACTGTTCACAGTCATAGTGTTCCGGAATCAAATGGAATTCCAAAAGAAATTGCTTAAATGGAGTCGTTTTGAGATGTGAATTTAACTGACGCAGGCTTTTAACGAACTCCATAATAACAACTGGTCAGGTTTGTGCCGGTTGCCTTTATATACCTTACTTGTTTGTTACGTAAGGGCTCCAGCAAGTCCATCTCATCTCTTATCCAGACTATTTTAATTTATAAAATTAATGATCTTTTTGTTAACATTACATCTAGTACACTGGCACAGTCTTACTTTCCTATTTATTTCACGGGGACAGATTTTACTTTCCTATTTATTTTACGGGGACAGACAGTAAGGTCATTGCCTTTGAACTAGCCTTCTGAGTTCTCTATTGTCTATGAGTTTTGACTTAAGTGGAGAAGAGGCAATAAACGCACAGCAGGGGTTTCTGTCCCCGTAAAATGTACAACAGCCGAAAAAATTAGCAAAGAGCGAAAACGTTTAAATTAGGCAACACTGTTTAAATCGAAAAATGCTAAGAATCGTCCGGAACCAGAAACCTGAACCAGCTCTTTAACATTACAAATACAAATCTTGTTTGACGTTTTTGCCATGTTTGATACAATTTTCGTGTTTTTGAAGGAGTTTGTAGCTATACATCAAAGTTGCCAGAATAGTTTTCAGTCCACTATAGCTTTTGAATTTTAAGAATTTATTTTTAAAAAGCATATATCATTACCCGCATACAGCTAACTGTAAACTTATTTATTTAGCTTGTGCTTGAAATTGTTTAAGTGCATAGAAGCAATGAAAAACGTTTTTAGTTCTGTGAATTAAATTTTGTAATTTTAATTTTAATAGACGTGACTATATTTAGCCCAGCAATTTATACTTTAAATCTTTAAAATCAAAGCAAATCTGAAATGCTTCGTTAACATCTGTTTGCTTTCTTCAGTAAAGTTTTAATGTTCGCATGTAAAGTTTTGTAAAACGTAGCATGCTGAAATAGTGAAGGACACATGCACGCGAGGCGACAATTATTCCACAAACCTTGTACAATGTACGATATACCTAAGCTTTTGTGGTATTTGTAGCTTCAAGTAATGTTTCATAACAACAAGCAAAATAGTATGCAAAAGTTTAAGTGTTTTCACAGTCGCATTTCGATAAATTGTAGGCCTGCTGCGCGTTGGAAGTGGACAAGATTTTCAGTGACCACGTCCACGTTTGTCCACGCAGGTCTTGTCCACGTCCGCCCGCACATGTCCACAGTCCACGATTCTAAATTTTGTCCACCAGTGCCCACGTTTCAAAACAAATTTTCTTTTAGTTCTTTCTTTTAGTTCGTTCTTTTCTTTTATTCTATAAAGCCAGGATTTTTTAAAATTACACTTTTCTTTTTTAGTGCGCTTTTAAGTTGGTGTTTTTTCTGGAAAATTACTTTTTTGCAGTATATATAAACACGTTATCATGGGTTTTTGTAGCATTTAACACCATATGTAGTACATTGTTTTCGTCTATTCCGGAGACAGAAACAACATGTATTGCTTTTCGCTTCGCACACAATGATATTTCATCCAAAATACTGAACGTCAATATTGAACATCAAAATTTTGCGAAAATGTCCAATGGCGGGAGATCTGGGGAGCTGGGTCTTCCAGACGTTGAAAATTTTCAAAAATTCCTAAAAATCAGGTCAGAAAGAAGAAGTCCAAAGTAAGAAGATATATGCATTCAAAATTCAAAGATAAAAAATGTACATTAGAAGCCAAGTGCTGCATGCCATCAAATGGCGAAACAATGTAAACATAACGGGGGTCTGGGGGCGGTAGCCCCCAGCTAAAAGCTAGCTTTTTGAAAAATCGAAAACTTGATCCCTATTTTTTCTGAGCACTTTTTGCAAAACTTTTCGACAATTTGGCTGTGTACTCAGTTGTGAAATTTAAATTTGACTGTGTAAATTTAGTCGCGGCTGTGTAAATACACAGCAGTTTACACAAAAATAGCACGGGTAATTAATTGTCTCAGAAATGCGTGTGCAAAGCCATTTTTTAATTGATTGTATCAAGAGTATTGTATTAGTTGAGAGAAATCTGTGTTCAAAGCAATCTGGTTGCGATTTTCAAAATTTCACATTTTCGTTGCTGTGCTGTAGAGGCAAAGAGCCATTGAACATAGCGTGTCCTTTAGGACTACAAATATGGACAATATTTGATCGACGGACCAGCGCTGTTGAAGCTGTCGAAATCTTGCAATATTTGATTTTTCGAAGAATAGCCAGTTTTAGGAACTCGAAAATCGATTTCGCTCTTATCTCTTAAATTGTAAGGAATGGAAAAGTGCATCCAAAAGCAAAGTTATAAGCCTTGGTGAGAGGATTCGAATGACTATAAGTTTGGCCGGTAGGGTGGCCGCAGTGGAAGTTTTAGCGGATTTATCTAATTTCTCTAAAACGCAAATGCTCATGCCGCAGTAGTATAGGGTCAGCATTTCGACCCCCAATCATTGGATTGCGACTTGCCCCTGAGTACCTACAACCCTTCCCAGAGCAACGACATTCTACATGAGCCCCATTCACCAGGTACATCTATTACGGACCCCACTTTTACTCGTTGCCGTTTCGACACATCAAATTTTCCAGTCATCTTTCTTTAACCTCTTCTTTCATACATAAATTTTTACATTCCCAGTTCTCTCAGTTCCGTCCCTCTGTGTTCTTCCCCCGGGGCTTGGGACCCGGCGTAGGCCAATTACCGGACTCCTACCTACCTAACTAACATACTTACCGACCTGGCTCATCTACAGTTTCTACCTACCTAACCAACTCACCTATCTAACTTACCTCACCTAACTAATTCGTTAAATCTCTATCTAAGTCCGGCGCATGCAATGTTTTGGTATTTTTTGGTTTTTTCATTTTTTTGGGGGTTTGGCATAAAGTTTCATCCTCTTCTTCTTCTTCTTCTTCTTCTTGAGTGGGTAAGTATAATATTATTTATCTAAGGGTACTGTAGTTACTCCGTCCGCTTGCACTTTGCGTTTAGGATAAGCGTACGATAGAGCATCCTAAGTTTGGCATACTGATAGACGAGGAACCCCACTAACTCTGGAAGTCGATAAACAATTTTGGACTTAGCCGATTGAACTTCATAGATCCCATTCCCCCAAATCGTCCAACCTTCTAAATCTCCTTGCATTTACCTCTCTACTTGCTCCAGATCTTTGACAATATTTTACATCCTGATGCTTTTCTAGATTTGTAAATAGTTCGACCGTAATAGGAATTTCCCAAAAGTTTAAACATTTCCCCTTTAAGTGCCAAATCTGGATCGGAATCACCTGCAGAACGATGATAAGTTACCTTATCTCCCAGCTCTTTGAAACAGGCCTTTGGTTTGAACTCAATTGCCTGGTAAATTATAGTAATTTTTAGCCCGTGTTTTAGACACCAATTAATTAGAGGAGTAGGTGGAAGAATTTTCTTGCCAACGTAGCTTCCAATTAGTCCTCTTCTAGGCTGGTTCATAAGATCATTCAAATCGCGAAAAGTTTTCATGTGGTCTCCGATATCTTCCTTTGAAATTTCTACATTTTTGAAAATAGGGGTCATCTCCGCAAAATTTCTTTTCCTCAGGACCTCAATGTCCACCTCAACTAATCCGAAAAACCTATTAGCTTGAATTTGGGTGACTAGTTGTGCGAAAGTAAGGACCGATCGTTTCTTAGGGAGATTGAAGTGTTCTTCCATAAACTCTTGCATATCCCGGCAGTCTTTTAGATCTTTGTCAAATTCACATTCCCACTTTTCAATTAAATCGAAACCCCCATCCTTAATTGCCTGGGACAGCCTTTCAGTTCTTTCCCTTCTCTTCGTTCTATCCGCAGGGTCCTGCCTGGTTCCTATCCAATTCGCATCCATGCCCGTGGATGTAGCACCCATGAAATTGGAGGACTAAATTCTTCTCCTGAACCCACCCATCAACTTTAGATTTTCCTATGCTTTTTTGGCCGCCATTGTAAGCGTGCTCAACTCGAACTCCCATTGCCTTTGCCATATACTCTAGCCACATGGCTTGCGCCCTTTTTGTAGCCACCTTTTGAATTTTCCATCTTCAGTGGGTTTCCATTCGGCATACAGACCCGTGGGTATATCCTGCATTGTGCACCAGAGATATAGGGCATTGGCGTCGAACCCAAAAATTTGTGCAACTTTGAACCCATTTGTAATTTCAGTTACTCCGGCTTCATGATATCTGTGAAACACCAAGCTAGGACCCCCGACTATATTATCCTTAATAAGTTTGTGCCAATTTTGAGTGAATCTACTGAACAGGGGAAGGATCGTATGTTTGGGAATTTTGTTTATCATATGTTTGTAGGCTAGGCCAGGGAGGGAAATAGCCCCACTTTTAAACATGTCGATTCCCATCGTTTTCCAAAATTCCACCATCTTTTCGGTAGCTTGAAGGAAGGGCCCTACATCCAAATTATTGTACCAGATTAGGAGATCCCTTACAGTTTTAAATTTATTTTTCCTCCATGCTGCTACAACGACAGTGAAGTCGTCGTCAGAGATTTCCTGTTGCCTAAGGGTTGAATAATAGAGTTCACGGTGTGGGAACCCTTGGTCTTAAATAAAAACTCGAGGGAAGTGAAAGCTTCATAGGGAAAGGCACCCTTTTTGATCCTCAATTTTAAAGGTAGTGGGACACTTCGCCACACTTTAATTGCTCTTTTGTAAATGCGAAAGGGAATGTCCTTTACACTCAATTAAAAACGAGAAGGAAAGGGAGGGGGCAGGACAAACTATGTCTTAAACATGAGACAATTTTGATAAACTACAGCAATAAAGTGTTGGCCAATATGGTTTTCTATTGTTTTTCAATACTTATATAGCAATGTTAACTATAAAAAGCATAGCCTATTTTAGCTTAGTTTTAATCTGAAATTATAGATTTTGCCTGCAAACTTTTTCATATCTTTAAATGAAAACACAAATTTACTTATTACGAAATTAAGGAAAATTTTAAATCTAAATTTGTGGAAATGAAATTTTATATTTAACTAATATTTAGATATTATTAACATAAAAATTTAACCGAAATAAAAACAACAAACAATAAACATACTAACAAATATTTCACATTTTATAACTGTTGCCCCCTCTTTCAGCATTACAGTTAAAACCTTTCCTAGTATTTAAGTCTAAGGTCAAGTACCCAATCAAAACAATAGTGTGGCGAAGTGTCTCACAATCAATTTTAAAACCCTTTAACCACTTTTTGTAGAAAGTCCCAGCGGCAAGGTAGTTTTGGGAGTAGAAAGGGCCATGTAGTTGTTATTCTTTTTAACTGTGTAGTTGATGTCTTGGCCATTTAGGAGTAAATTTGTAATCAGACAACATTTTATGAGATTCATATCGAATTTTCCTTAATTGAACCCAAGAGTAGGAACTGCCTTAAGCCATTCTTCGAATTCGGTTAGAAGTTTATCGTGCTCGGCTACACCAGAAAGGGTAGGCTCGTAGATTTCCCTAAGAACTTCGTAGGCCTTATCGGCAATTTCTTCCATATAGTCCTTCATTCGGACTACTAATTCGTAGGGATCCCCGGTTGTGATTAGACAATTTGGAGCTTCGTTACCTAGCACATTTGAGGCTACAGATACTGAAGCTGGGATAAGGTCCTGTTCGTATATCAATTTGGGGCCGCTTTTCTTAGAAGTTGTTTTGAACATACATTCAAAATCGTAGGCAATTCTAAAGGGGTAGTACCATTCAGGCACTGGGATTCCTAGCTCGTTTATTTTCTGCAAGATCGTTTTTGTCGGCCTAACTCCTCCACCAGGGAATATATGCTTGATGCCTACCTCACAACTTTTGGAGTGTCGGATAAAGTGGTCATGTTTATGAAACAGCCTGTCACAGTTGGAGTTTTTCCAAGTTTGGGTGAATTTATTTAAATTTTTGATATAGGAGAAGTGGTTTTCGTATATATGCAGAGCCATTTTCCTAAATCTCTTTCCCAAAGGTCGTCGGATAAGTTTGGCAGCAACTTCCGTGATTCCTGATTACGAGTGCATTGAGATCTTCAGGCTCCTCATCGGCTTCCTCGACTGTAGGTCGTAGTTCATAAACCGTAATAGCGATATCAAACTTTTCCTCTAATTCATCTAAATCTTCAAGTCAGACCCCCATTAAACTCTTCTCCAGGTTGAACCCACTGAGCAATTAAATCGTTAGTTTTTTCCTCTAAACCATGAACATTAGACCCAAGATCTATGGCTAAACATCTAAAGAAGCACTTTTGATCCACATAAGACCTTCCTGAATTTTGATTCTTAATGAGAGCATTTAAACCCCGATTATTTTTCACGTAGTCAGGAAGATACCTAGCTTCACCGACTGCATAGGAAATCAGTTTGTTTATATAGAAGCAGACATTTGTTATCTGGTAGACGGTCCACTTTGTATTAGGACGTTGTTGTCTAACCCACTCCAGGATGTCCCCCCTGTCTAACTCTTAGAAAATTTTCCCTAGATCGCCTTCATTCGAAATGTGAATGGGCTCATCGAAATACCGGTTATTTCCGGAAGGGTAATAATACCTAAGTTCCCCGTCTTCGATGTTCCTAAGAACGAACCCGAAAGATAGATTGAATTTGAACTGCCATCTCTGAAGTTTGAAAATAATTTTAACCAGGTCCTATAATTTGGAAGGGCTATCTAACCTAAAGTTGTTCCTATTTTGGATACCAGAGGAAACAAAGTAGCGGGTCCTAATTCTATTCCAATTTTCTCTATAAATTTGGGCTAGGTCCTCGGGTAAGTCCTTTACAATACTCATAGTCAATTTGGGGGCATCTTCAGTAGGGAGATTTGAAAATTGGGTCTGTCTAAAGGTCTTAGGGTCCTGAACTTTTGGGGCATCCCGGTGAGTCCTAAGATGTCCCTGGTAACCCTTGTAGGTCCTGTATGTAAAGCCGCATTTTCGGCATTCGTAGGATGCAGTTTCGTTGGGGTTGAATTTCTTAAAGTGACGGGTCATGTTATGTTTTTTCGGTGAACAACTTCTCACATTTTGGGCAATGGAATAAGGGTCTGGAAGAATGGGTCGCCTTGTGCTTTTGCAGCTCGACCAAATTGGGGAACGTCTCCTTGCAGGTGGGGCAGACGTGGGAAGTGTTAGCTGGTGGCGGAGGAACTTCCTGGGGAAGGGATTGGGCATAAGTCCAAAATTCATCGCTCCCAATTACCTGTTTACCTTCCCACTCACTTTTAATTAGGGAGATGGCTTGGTCTCTTAGGCCCTGGGTAGTCATCGGGTTTCCCTTCCAAACACCCGTCTCAATGGCCGCATTCAACTGGGAAATCGAAGCCATAATCAAAATTAAAAAATTAAAAATTAATCAACCGTTTATATGTACTTTAGAGTTTATATGTATTCTTGCTTTTATGTCCTCAAGAACAGCTTGTATTAACTTTGCACTTTTATTAACTTTTAAGATAATTTCCGTTTATATGTACTTTGCTTACTTTTATGTATATACTTTATATGCACTTTGTCCTTTTATTAACTTAGTATTCACGTCAAAAGTATTTATATATGTGCTATTGAATTACTCGTTTATATGAACTTCTATCAACTTCCCGTTTTTATGTACTAGTCAAGAATTATCGCTTTTATAAACTTTGCAAACTACGTAGCTTTATAATTCCGTTTATATGTATAGTTCAATCAACCAAATGAGCAGCTTTATATTTTCTTTTTAAGATGGAGAATATCTTTTTATTAACTTATTAAACCGTTTGTGTAAACTTCTTTGAAATCAGAATGAAATTGAAATGCGTTTATTAACTTTATATATTGTAGGTAGCTTTATGAATGTCCTGTTTTTATTAACTCTGTAATCAACTTTGTGTCTAATCAACTTTCAACAACCACTTTAAATCACAGTTATTAGTAACTAATTACTCAGAACTTAACCAGTTGCACACGTTTAATTAACTAATTAGAGCGCAGAGAGAGCTGAAAAAACCGACCGCTCACGACGACAGCACGAATCAGACTGACGAGGTGCCCGATTTTTGCGCCCTTATATCAATCAATCAAATTTGACAGGTAATTAATCATTTTGACAGGTGACAGGTAAAGTTTCTGGCGTGTTGAAGGTTAATTATGTAAGCTAAAGTTCAAGGTAGGTAAATTGAAGCTTAACTAAATTAAACGAATACAATGTTTCTGAGGTAAGTTAAGACTGGAATGAAGATGAACTTGAATAATGAAATTTTGTTGAAATACGAGTGGGCTTTTTGCCTTAGCCCAATTGGCTTCATAATTAGGCCTGAGTCTTTGCCCACTTACCTTTCGGACAGGGCCAAAAAGGTGGAAAACTAGAAAGCTCTCAAAACAACTTCCACTTCCATCTTTAATAAGGTTTGGTCGCTGCATTGTTTTAACGGTAATTTATCTTTTAATTTATTATCTAGTTTTTATCTCTTTTTATTCCTGCTGCGCCTCAGCGCAGCAGGTCTTTTAAAGTTGCTCAGGCCGTGCTTCAGCACACATTTCGTTCATTAAGCATGCATTCTATCATAAATACATGTGTGTAATGGTTTAACATAGCCATTATATGATTTCCATGTGGGTTTTTCATTCGACAAACTTCTACTGCTAATCCATACAATTACGCATATGTGTAATTTGTCAGTGGAGTCATTCGAAACCGGAAAATTTCTGCTTTTCTTAATAATGACTAATAAAGTCTCTTCAATTCTGCGCTTCTTGTATTAGTTTCCTAAAGCAGAAAATGCTGTCTGCTCTTACTGTCTTCTCAACGTTAGTTTAGTATTTTGACTAGGATTGATAGTATGCTTAAATGATATTATCTCGTCGAGAAACAGAGAGATAAATTAGGATAAAATTATGAAAGAACGTTAATTTTTTTCTGCCACCAGCAGACAAAACTAATTGCACAATGTTTTGCAGAAAATGTTACTGTACTGTAGTGTACTGTTAATGTACTGTTCTAAGCAATTGTCGTTTCACTTATGAAAGAATATTGACTGCGCAGCAGGTTCATAGTTTCAAAAAATATTTATCCGGCGGAAACTAAATCTTTTGCACACAATATTGCTTATCGTTTTATCTAGTAATTAACGGTTGTATTTTCATGTCTTTAAACCTTTGCCTTAAATTCAAAACATTTGCATTAAACCTTTGTCTTAAGTCTTTAAACCTTTGTGTTAACTTTGAAACCTAGTCCTACGGTAGTGCTTGTTCTATTCTAGACGTGATTAATTGCTTTTTGAAAGAATAAAACAGAGTTCTTTAAATGTGGATATCTTTAGATGTACTGGACGGATTTGAATGAAATAAAGACCATTGTGTTGCTCTCGTCAAGGACTATAAATCGATATCAAACATGCCACAAAGGTAGTAATTGCTTAACATTTTAAACAATGCATATTAGTTCTTCTTTAAAGCTTTCAAATTCAAGGTAAATATTACAACTTTTTAATCAATCATTCAGTTGTAAATGTTGCGTCATCTTTAGTACTATTCGAATTCTCTCAAAGTGGCCTAGCTAACTAACTAACAATTATCACATAGCTACTGGATCAAGTAAACAATTTCCCCCCCCCAAATTCCCAAGTTAACTATCTCCCCCCTACTGGATCAAGTAAACAATTTCCCCCCCCCCCCAAATTCCCAAGTAAACTATCTCCCCCCCCCCAACGCTTTATCTCACTCAAAACTTGACCCAATTGGTTAAAACTTTATGTGGGTGCATTCCAACACATATCTGATTGATTTTTAACAAAATTTTAAAATTTTAAAAATTTAAAATTTTTAAGTTTTTTAAGGGGGGGGGGGACCAAGGGGAACCAAAAAATTTTTGTCTCCGATTTTGCTGAAACGTTGTATACAGGGTTTTCTGTGTCGAAGAACACGGATCTGAAGTCCGTTTTTCGATTCAACTTTTTGTTAGTTAGTATGAGCTTACATATTAAGCTTACTACTTTAGCTTACACTGAACTAACGAAAGGCTGAATCGAAAAACGGACTTCAGATCCGTGTTCTACGACACAGAAACCCCTATATACAACTTTTCAGCAAAATAGGAGACAAAAAATTTTTTGGTTCCCCTTGATCCCTCCTTGAAAAACTTAAAAATTTAAAATTTTTAAAATTTTAAAATTTTGTTACCAATCAATCAGATATGTGTTGGAATGCACCCACATAAAGTTTTAACCAATTGGGTCAAGTTTTGAGAAAGTTAGCATCAAGTAAACTATCTCCCCCCCAATTGAGGCTGGGGGGAGATTGTTTACTTGATCCTGGCTACTTATCTATCTTCACTAATTAGATGTATACTTTCATTAAACTTTTGCATTAACTTCAAACCTTTGTACTAACTTTTGGCCCAGTTCGTAAGCCTAACTTTTTGACAGCTGGTTTCGTTGTTGGCAAATTCTAGCCTATTTCGCTGACAGCTGGTTTCGTCTTTGTAGATTAATGGGATTCTTAATCGCTCCTCTAAAGGGATATCATTAAATGGTTGTAACTTTAGCTCTACTGTATGGATTTTGATGAAATAAAGACCACTGGATTCGGCTCGTTGAGATCTACAATACTACACCAAATACGGATACGCTTCACCAATATTTCGACCAAGCTAAAACAGTGAAACTAAGTGCAAAAAAGGAGTATTCAAACAGTCATAATCTCAAACAAACTTCATAAAAACGGTCTGCTGTACTCACCATGGCATTTTACACCTTACAAGCTTCACAATGAGCGCAAACAAGAACGTCCTGCATTCACTGTCTTGCTGCCTTCATAATTAGTTTCAATATTTGTAGAGGCAGTTGCAACGAACCCCTAAGCTTAGATTACCAAACAGACGAAGGATTTCCAAACAAAGGGGAAACTGTATCTCCCAGCAAGTTTATTAGACTCCCACGCAATTTAACGCTATTCTTGATCTGTATTATGAATGCACTATAGGGAAATGTATAACCGTCACAGCTAAGCATTGTCCCAGAAGTTCACAACTTCCAAATATGTCTTGACGTCAATAAAAACATAGAAAGCGCTTCGATCTATGATTTATAGTTCTTTCATCGTAAACTCCACCTATTTATCTTACAAAAAACGAACTCAATGACCTGTATTCCTTGTGACTTTCTGTACTTTAAGCACCCGTTTACCTGCATGATTTCCGCCCCCACTAAAGCAGGGAAGACTACGTTTGTATCAAAACTTGTTAGAAACGCACATAGGCTAATAAGACCGCCCCGCGATAATAAACGAGTTATTTGGTGTTTTACAGAGTGGCGGGCAGCCTACGAAAAAATTGATGCGGAGTTTGTTGAGGGTTTACCTGACTTGGAACAGCTTAAAGGGAACACAGAACCAATTTTACTAATTCTTGACGATCTAATGGATGAAGTAAAAAAGGATTCTAAACTGGTTCGACTCTTCACCCGGGGATGCCATCACTGTTCCTGCAGTGTCGTACACATCACCCAAGACATATTTTATGATAAACAAAGAACTAACCGAATAAACTGCCAGTACATAGTTTTAATGAAAAATCCAGCAGTGCCCCACGGCTATCTCCTTATTTACCTCGACCAAGAAACCCCAGAGCAATACAGGCTTAGGACAGATATTTTCGACCGGACAGGAGTCTATCTACCGAAACCAATAAAACGCGGAATCAATAAAAACAGAGGAGAATCAATAAAAACGCGAAATATATACGCGATAAACAAGAAGCTTTGATAATTAATAAAAACGCAAAATGGCTAAACGATTCGAAAGTAATCTTCCCTGTCTTATACATCTCTGCAACTGTAACAAACAAGGTCAGAGAAGCTATCACTGAATTTAGTGATCTTAGTTTAATCAGAACGATTCTAGACTGCATTGAGAACGTACTTTCTGGAAACGTTGAACTGTCAGAAGCAGACAAAAAAGCTCTATGCAAACACGTAAACTTTGAGAGATAAGAAATTAAAACTTAAGGACAAAAAGCAAATTATAGTTCAAAAGGGTGGTTTTATTCCCGCTCTCCTCGCTAATAGGAATAGTCAGTGGCATTGCTAGCAGTTTTATAAAATAATGGAATATTCGATCCTAGTTAAACCAGAAGAGTTCGATCAACACCAGGACGTGCTTGAAAAAGATGTAGTAGAAAAGCTAAAAAGCAAAGAATCAGCCAATACAAAGTTGAAAAAATACCAACAGGCTAATTACAGAAGAAGATTTTTAAAGGAAAAGCCCTATAAATTAGATATAACCACTACGGAACCAAAGCCTCTTCCCGACATTGTATCTACTCTCCCTATAACTCTCCAAAGCAAAGGAAAAAACCTCATTGACTTTGTCCAATCTATCCCTGAATTTAAAGTAAACGAGAAAGGGGAAATTGAATATAAAGGTAAATCTGAGCCGGGTTCTAGAATCTTCGACCCAATTCATGACTTTGTCAATGAATCGTAAAACGGGCTCTCCTGCTAAGGGTTGGGAATTATTCGCAGAGGCTCTGAGGGAAAGTAACGTCCCGCGGGAATTTATAGGCAATCGTCAACGCTGGGAAGCAATAAAAGGCACCCCTTCCATAACAGACACAGTCGAAAGGATACGAAAAGTAAGGCAGAGACTTCAATTTGGAACGGGACGCTACGTAAATCAACCTAAAACAGACAAAACGAAACGAAGACGAAAACGTACAACGGGTGCAAACAACAAAGCGAGCAAAGGCAAAAAACATTTTAACTTCAGTAAAGCACTGGCAAAACTAAAATGGAAGACCTTTTAACCAAATTATATTACGATCCCACCCAACCATCGGCATTTTCTGGGATAAATTCATTGGCGAAAGCCGCAGGGGTTTCTCAAAAACAGGTCAGGGAGTGGCTCAGTAAGCAGTATACCTACTCTGTCCACAAACCAATTAAGCGAAAGTATCCCCACCTAAGTTACATTTTTCACGATATCGATGAGCAATGGCAGATTGATCTAGCAGACATGGCAAATCTGGCCGACCAAAACGATTATTACCTTTTTCTACTTACCTGTATTGACGGCTTCAGTAAGCACGCTTGGGCAGAGCCGGTGAAAAGCAAGTCGGGAGCAGATATCACAGCGGCTTTTAAAAACATTTTGGCTCAAGGACGTAAACCTCAGAAAGGGTTGACTGACAGAGGGAAAGAATTTCAGAATAAAAGGTTTCAAAACTTACTAAAACCAAAGGACATTCGCTACTACACCTGCAATAACCCCGACATAAAATGTAGCATTGTTGAACGTTTTAACAGAACACTCAAGACAAAGATATGGAAGTACTTTACGCGGACAAGGAGCTACAGGCACCTAGACGTCCTTCAAAGTTTCGTAAGTGGTTATAGTCAAACGTTATAGTTATAGTCAGCTATAGTCAAAGTTATAGTCAGCGCTGCATAGTCAAACTCTCTGATAAGGACATTTACAACTCGGGCCCCCACTACGCGTACCAAGCCTACATTGAAACTTTGTTAAATTATTCTCGCAATGCAAAAGAAGGTCACTTGCAAGCAGCCGGCTGTGAGTTCGACTCTGGTACAAGGGGCACCTGGGTGGCAACCAAATCCGCTGAGTTTATGGCACCGATCCACTGCGATCTGTTTAAACAGGAAAAGTACCTCCTAAGCGACTGTCAACTGACTATTGAGTTGCACCGAAATCCCGATGAGTTCTGACTCAGTTCTCAGGGAAGCAGCAAAGTTAAGGTTGAGGACATGCGCTGGTACGTAAGAAAGGTAAGATGTCAGGATTCTATGTCCCTAGCTATTGAAAAGATTCTCTCTCAGGGAAACACTGCAAAGTACCCAATCAGACGTACAAAAGTGGCAGCACGACACCTGAGCGCAGGCATACAAACTATTGTCGAAAATTCTGTATTCACTGGTCAACTTCCTAGAAAGGTAATTATCGGGGTAGTCAAATCTGAGGCGTTTACCGGTTCTTTGACAGCCAATCCCCTCAGCCTGGAAACCATTAACATTACCGACATACATTAACATAGGGTCGGGTCCTGGGGGGGGGCTTGTCCCCAAAAACTTTTGAGAGGGCTTGTACCTTGAACGAAAATTTTCAGGGGGGGCTTGTACCTCAAAAAAAATTAGTAAAATTTTTCGAAAAATTAACGCTAATTTTATTAAAATTAGCAATTTTTTGTCAAAATTGGCAAAAAGTCTTCAATTTTTGAAAAAAATTTCAAAATTTTGGCCGATTTTTCCGAAAAATTAAACATTTTAACTGGAAAATTCCGGCGAAGCCGGAAATTTTTTGAAAATTCACTGTAAAAACTAATTTTTTTAGGCTGTTTTTGGTTACCCCTTGGCCATTTTTTCGTTACCCCTTGTCCCCGACGGCGATAGGGCTTGTACCTTGTCCGGGTTGGGGGGGGCTTGGACCCCCCCAGACCCCCCCGCGTTAACCTATGATTACCGAAATTAGTCTAAAATGTGGGGATGAATACATTCCTAGACAACCCATGAAAATTGACTTCTCCAAACCTAGGGGGTACACTTTCCCTTTCGTCTTTCTTTTTGAAGCTCTCGATATGGCTGGGGATGTTATATCAGCTACACAGATTTCAAAGATGGTAATGCTTTCTTTGCCTTCGACCTAACCGCAGACAACACTGACACCGGCGCCATGCAGTTAATTCGAGAGGGAGACGTCTCTCTTCGGATGGAACTTAGTAAGGCGTTGAGTGCTACAAGTTATCCAGAGGGTGTTGAAATCACTATATACGGTGAACTTGATAACCGCATATCTATAGACTATAATCGAACACCTTTTTTTCGACTACGCCATATGAATACTTTAGAAATTGAAAACACGTTACGGCCTCTCGTTAAAAATTTCGTTGGAGTCTTTCCCATCGACCACCTTCCTGACAATCAACATGAAACGAGCTGTTTCGTAGCCAACACCGACCCCTGCCAACTACCTGACCAGCACTGGGTTGCGATGTATTTAGATGATTACATTGCCATTACAAATTTTTCAGTCTGCACCAGTGCGGTAAACGATACCACCACCTTAAGAGAACATGTTCTCTTAAGTGAAATACGGGAAAAATCGGAAAATTTTCTGATTTCACTTAAGAGAACACGTTCACTTAAGAGAACATGTTCCCTTAAGTGAATGTCAAGTGTCACTAAAAAGCAATCATCGGATTTACTTATTTATTTTGTATAATTGCTGTGGTCATGTTTATGGTATAAATAACTCCTTTTCTTGGAAAGAACTAAGATTCAACATTAGTGGGTCAAATCTTAAGAATTTTAGCTCTCACCGCAGCAGTTACTCTATTTGTTGTTCTGTATTTTTCCGATTTCACTTAAGAGAACACGTTCACTTAAGGGGGGGGGGGGGCTACGAACGGGTTGGCACAACATCGTCGGAGAGAGCTACTTTCCCGCCCAACGTTAGCAAACATATCAAAGTAAAAAAGTTTAGGGTGGGCAACAATATATCTCATATACACCGTTTTTGGCAGGACGCCAAAGTCGAAATTTTTGTGCGAAAAACGGGATTTTTCAAAAAGGGGTTTTCAGCTCTGGTGAATTAACGGTTCGACCGATTCAGTAACTTTCAGCCATAAATGTTAACTGTTACTAGTGCTAAATATTAAAAGTATTCCGGCTTTCGAGCGTTGCTTCCTTCTTTAGTTATAACAGCTCAAAGTTTGAAATTTTGCAAAAAGTTGCGAGGTGACCGTGCGCCGTTTTCGATCTAATAAAATTGGCAACCCCTAGCCTACCCCAGCTTTTTACCAGTTATTAGGCTCTAACAGGGGCATACTGTCTGTGAGTTTCAAGGGCTTTAGTTTTCTGGTTAGTGTGCTAGCCAACTTTTCGTTAAGAAATAAGCCTTATTTTTAGGCCTGAAAAGCTAGCTAAGCGCAGTAAAAATGGGGTCAAAAAATTTTTTGTCTCCGATTTTGCCGAAAAGGTGGTTATAGGGGTTATTTGACCTGCTGAATCCGAATATGAAATCCGTTTTTCGATATGACGCTTCCTTCGTTCAGTATGTGCTTACAACTGTCTTAGAGCTTTTTGGAGCGATCGCCATCCATACTTCGAGAAATCAATCTAGCATTTATAAACATTGGAGCGAGGTTTAGTGACATAGCTTTCGGCACATCTTGGTGCACTCACTGGCCTGTAATGTGCTAAGTTTCAGCCGATTCTGCCACAGTTACTTTGGAGTAATCGACTCACATCTTCGAAATGGCGCCAAATAACAGCGACAATATCGATAATATAATCCAGCACTGCGAACACAGGGATTAGCGAAATCACGTCATTTATACCAAAGTTAAGACAGATACTTGGAGTATTAATTGCCGCAAAGTTTGGTTCATTTGGTAAACCACAGCTCATTAGAAGTTAGTAAACCTCCACCCGTATACACCTACAACACCCAATTTTTCGCATTTTGATCGTATCGCACAGAACAGTAGGCAATGGTCTAGAGATTATTTTACGCGATATCAAAGCACTATATATCAGAACTAATTCCTGAAAATTTGGGTACTGTGCCTTGCACATAGCGATCAGGGCGAGGCGAAGTTTGTGTACGTGCCATGTCGAGCTTTGGACCGATAACACCAACTTCTGATGGCTCCACAGCACGCTACGCTGTATGGAATTCTTTCAAACTTTAAACTATTTTACACTAAACCTAATACTATTATGTGGCAAAAGACTAGCTAGCTTTTCCAACATCGAACTTTTAGTGAAATTCGTAGCCCCCCCCCTTAAGCGAACATGTTCTCTTAAGTGGGTGTTCCCTTAAGCGCGAGAATGCGGTATATATAAAATTAATAGAGAAGGGAAGTATATAAATTAACTGAACAAGTAAATCGTCTAGTGAAAAAAGACTAGACGAATTTACTCGCACTAGTGGCCTGCTAGTGCTAGCAGTAGTAGATTTTATGCAACAAGAACTTGCTGCTAGTGTAGAAAGCTACTAGCAACTAGTAGGGCTCAAGACTCGCACTAGTATTGTGAGTTGCGGATTCCGCACTTGCAGTTTATGCAACACTTGCATTGCGGAATCCGCAGACTTGCAACTACTAGTTGCGGAATCCGCAACTAGTAGAGTTTTATGCAATTGGCCCCTGGTCACTGACGAGCAAATTCTTGCCTTCACAGTCTGAGCTAGCCCATCCATTCCGGAAGGTGACTGCCAAGTTTCCGTCTTCTGATAACCAATTTTCGCCCCATTGGTGACCAGCCAATGGTTTCCAAGGCTAAAATTTACAGCTCTCTTCCTTGCTGACATCCCAGAGCAAATGGGTGCCATCTCTCAGCTGACAGCTACCTGAGCTGTAATCACAATGGCTTACGTCGCCGGCAGTGCTTTCCATCGTGTCTGAATGATGTCGTTTATAAACGTATGCTTCATTGTGACGATCGATCTTCCGATTCCAACGGCATTCTGACGTTGATTGCGTTGATTCTTCTTCTGGCACCCATGTTCTGTGGTGGTTGTGACTGTCTCAGGAGTCCAGGACGGCTCACTCGGCCATTCGAGGACAGATATCTTCCGGCGGGTTGAAATGCGTTATTTCCATTACGGGGATTTTGCAACTGCATTTTGTCTTTGTCGCCATGCTGCAGCGTAGTGGCCTGGTCGGCCACAATATTGACAAATAGGGCGGGAATCTGTCGTGAATCTTCTGGGCTGTTCTTCTCTGCGGGAATCTCTGCCTCCGTTTCGCTGCGGACCGTTCCGATTGCTGTGGACATCACGAGCAAGATTTCTGACCTGCTCTTGCAGCTATTCAAGGGACTTTTGAAGAGAAGACGTAGTACTGGTAGTGTGATCGGCTGGCGCCGCCGCAAAGGGCACAGCTGCGGCAAGAGACCCAATCGAGACTGGCCGCGGAGGTGCCATCAGAGGTGTAGCTGCGGATTGGGGGTGTAGATTCTCCAATGCTTCTAGTTGTTGTGCTTTCTGCGCGGCTTCTTGAAATCCTGTAGGATTCAACGGGAACAAGGCTCGCTGATAATATGGGTGCAGATTATGCAGAAAACTGCGGATCAACAATGTATCTTTTGCATCAGGAGCCATATTTGGATAACCGTCATCGGCCAACTTCTGAAGTTGCCAGGCAAAATCTGCGATGCACTCATTAGGGCGCTGTTGTCTGGAGACCAAACTAATCTGTGCTTCTTTCCTTTCCATTGATGAGAGCATCCTTCAGTTGTAGGTAATCCGCTTTGATTGCGGGGTCTAGCTGGGCCAACTTCTTCTGGGCTTGTTCCCGAAAGTAGACGGGAACTAGTCTGGCTTTCGTGGGATCGTCATATTGCTGTGCTTCTGCCACCACTTCGAAGATCGAGAACCAATCCTTGATCTTCTAAGAAGGACTGCCATGGAATAACGGAACAGCATTTTTTTTGGAAGATCCAATCGATCTGTCTGACCTCCAGGCATGGCAATTCCGTGATTAGCAAGTTGATTTACAGCGGCTTGGAGATGCTGGACTTGTTGTACTGGATTTTGTTGTTGGAGGTTAGCGATATACTGCGGATCAATCCTGTCGACGCCCGTTCGGACAGTATGGAGGTCTTGTTGCACTTGGCTGATATTCTGATCAAGCTCCGTTCGGAGACTAGCAATATCCTTCAGGAGACCAGAAACGTTGTGGTTGAGGCTGTTGAGGTTGGTACGATCCTGGTGGATTTGATAAGCTTGATTCCGAAGTTGATCTTGTAGTTCTTCAGACGTTAACAATCTTCTCGTTAATCCCTTGCTTGAGGACTCAGCGGCGACTGAAGAGCTTACGACAGAGCTTTCTTCTGGCGTTGGCGTGGATGCACCAGTTCCAGCTGCACCGGTGACTTCAGTACCTTGGGCAGATGTGGTTGTTCTTCGGGTTTTAGGCGGGCTCCGTGGAGTCATGCAGTGGAAACGCTGAGAATCCCACCGCTGCCACCAAATGTAACGTTCAGCTGAGTCGAGAGTAGCAGGGCACAGGAGAGGGAGGAGAGGGAAGAGTTTGAGCGTTTTACAACAATTTAATTAGTATCTACTACACGCCTCACTTAAGAGGATAAGCCTTACACTAAGAAAAACAGGAATTGCGTTAAAATACATAACCTCAGTTAAGAGGGTAAATCTCCTAAAGAAACAGGATCATGTAGTATTGCAAGGCCTTAGTTTAGAGGAAACATCGCACGTAAACGTATTAGGAATAACCTCAGTTAAGAGGGGAGACCGCTTGTTGAAATTGTGTAACACGCATCCTAATTCAAAGTTTGCAAGAGAGAGAGGTTACTGTATGCATCGTAGTGAAGTTACTTAGCAACCAACTGGAGAATGAATTTTGGGGTTGGTTTTAAAGTAATTATTTAGAAGAAAGGAGATTATTGGGGCATGTCGAAAACGATGCAAAAACGTAACAAAGGGGAACAAACTATGATATGCCCCAATAGTTTTAGGAAAAGAATTTGCTAATTGTTTTTGGAAGTTTTGTGGTGTAATTAATTTTGTTTTGTTACAAATAAGTTGTGTACTAGCTGAAGAAGTCATGGATTATTTGATTTCTGCAAAGGTGTCAAGTTTTCAAAGCCAAAATAAAACAAGTAGGCCACTAAAAGGGGCGAACTTAATCCGTGCCAAGAGGTTTGCGCCCTGCGTGCGTGGTTTGAGTAAGGCGTCCAAAATGCACGAATGTTTCCCCGTTTGGTGTTGGAAGAAGGTGGTAGCCAAACTGGTCCCCGTTCAGTGTGGAGTGTCTAGTGTTGAGATACTACCACAATCATTTGTTCACTCCCCCAACTTGGAGGTGATCTCTGCAACCTGATTGTCTGTAAGCTATCCCACCACCAAATGGGGTCCTATGTTTGGTACCTGCCTATACTAAATGGGAAAGGAGAATGTTTATCGCCCCCATCGCGTATTGTGGTATAGCACCGTGAAGTATAAAGCTTAAAAGTGAATATCTACGGAGTTAGAAAATTTAACTTCAACTGTATATTTTGTAGTCAATTAGTAAATGAGATGTTATTCTAAACACCGTTATGCAATGCAATGAAGAGAACACCTCTAATAGCTTAATTCTTCTGCAATTAGGCAATTGTGCACTTTTGCTTAATACACTTACGTTGATACATTTTCGTCCGCTCAGTTCTGTCTCTGTTCCTCAGGCTGTATCAGGCCTCCCAAATGCCAAAGCACAATTTCGTGTCATATTTCTAATTCTAATTTTATGTGTAAGTTCCGTATTCAGCAGAACGGAATTCCGTATTCTTTGTGATTCAGATAATTACTTGAGTTAGAAATTAAACTGCTCTTGATCACTGATTAATGCTTACTAAAGCCACCACTATAGAAACTATTTTGCATATTCAACAAAAACTGATAAATACAGAACTTTCTATTCAACCAAATGGGGCACTGCGTAAATAAAGTTAAGGGAAGAACATTGATTTATTAATAACTATATTTTTAATAAAGCAAAAATAAGTTTGCTTTTTCGAAAAATAACAATTTGGCAAAATGCAAACAAACCGATATTAAAATTTAAAATGTTAGAGAGAAATGATCTGCCAGTGACCCCCTCTGACAAAACCAGCCACTTATTGAGTCCTGTGATGAGCATAGGCCATATTTTGAGCGAACCGTCAACAGTTCATCGGCTATATCTCACGATAGATAAGAGCTAGAAAGTTGCTTTGTAACCAACATGTAGAGCTCATCTAGACAACTAGGCTGTATCTAGGCAAAAACCAAGTTGCGCAAATATTTTAGCAAATTTTTCCACTACGAACAGCGATTTCATAACAAATGAAAAAGGGTCCCCAGGTATTTGATAGAGGTATCGAATGATGCAGTCAATGTCTCTCGAAAAAATACTTCAGTCTGTAAAAAATCTGAAATATTGCACTTCTTCAAAAATAGGTTAATTTTTTAGAAAAACCAACATTAGTTTCGTTGTATTTAGTAGAAAGAGAAAATGTTAAGCTTCATTTTGATATAAAGGTGGCTCTTAATGTGGTGATTCCCTTTGTTCACATAATGTTTGCACCATTATTCGTTCATTACTTGGAGTTGAGAAGCCATTTTTATATCAAAATGCAGCTTGACATTTTCTCTTTTTAATGCATACCATGAAACTAATGTTGCCTTTCAAAAATATTTTTAACACATTTTAGAAAACGTATAATTTTCCAGATTTTTTTTGCAGACTCAAGTAAATTTTTTCGCGAGACATCGATTAGATCATTCGATACCTCCATCCAATAGCTGGGGACGATTTTTTTATTTATTGTGAAATCGCTCTTGGTTATAGAGAAATAAGCTGAAATGTGTGCGTAACCTGTATTTTGCCTACTTTTTCCAAATTTGTCAAGCGATTACTTTAGCTAGAAAGCAGCAATCGGGGCAACTAAAAATCGTCCCTGGGTATATTTGTGCAGAACACACTTGTTGAGTAGCAGCCCTCCAGCTTGCATGGTGAAAGCTCCACAATCTTTGAAAGAAAATTGGTCATGTTTTTGCAAAAACTACATTTTTATGATAGCAGCCAACAGGATAGCAGTTGGAAGACGATCATGCGTCGGATAAATTGTCCCTGTGAGACCTTCAGATCGACGCCTTTAGTTTGATTTTACGGCTTGCGTAGTTCAAGAAATGTTGGATTATTTGATTTCTGCAAAAATAATAAGTATTCGATGCCAAAACAAGAAAAAAGGCTATATCTCACGGTAGGGAAAGGCTAGAAACTTGCTTTAAAAAGCAAAAATGTGAAGCTCACAGTGAGTTCTTTCGATTGAATATAGTCATAACTGTATAGCAGCAGCCAAACGTTCAGAAATTGGGAAAAATCACTCTGACCGGAAATCTCGAATTTTTGAATCGGGATTGCGCGGAGGGTGTTAGAACGCTAAAAGAACTTATTTCGGAAAGTTTCATCAAATTTCATCTTGATTTACGCCGCCAAATAATAATATGTGCCCAAAAGGAATCACCACCTCAAGCTAGAGATTTGGCCGAAGAACTGCGACTATTTTGTTTTGAACATCGATTTCTCAAAAGCTACTACTAAACGCACTACTAGACGCATTCCGGAGATTTTTGGCAGATTAAAAATTCGCACTATTGCGGAGTTTCATTTTTCTTGGTTTGAGCTAAAACCTGTCCATTTTCGAGAAAACTGAATACAAATTTGCGAAATTTCGTGTTGTTGTGAAAAAATTGTTCCTCGGCAGGTATGTCCTAAGGACATATGAAGTTCATATCACGGCGCAAGAAGAAATTTTGGCCGAGTCTACAGTTTTAAGAAATCGATGTTCAAAAGCTTTTGGTCTAAATTCAAATTTCAATTTCTAAATTCAAATTCATTTCTAAATTTAAATTTGCAAAATTTCGTGCCACCGCACGTTTGCCGGATTTTCTGGAGTATTGAGTCTTGTTTAGCCAAATCTAAAAAATGTCCCTCGGCGCATATGTCCTTTATATCACGGCGCAAGAAGAAAGTTTGGCCGCTTTTACAGCTTTGAGAAATTAATGTTCAAAAAGTTTTGGTCTAAAGTCAGCCTGTATGTCAGTATGTCAGAAAATTTTAGCTCTTATGTTGCTAAATTTGCTAGTTTACCAAGCTCGTATGAATGTACAGATTATAAGCTTTGGCACGATGTATAAAGCTCTTTCCAACTTCGCAAATTATAAAGTTATAGCGTTTCAAAGATCACTACAAAAGCACTGCGCAAAAAGATACCAGTACCTTAAGTTCAGCTAATTTTTAGAGGCGTTTAGAGAGATAATTAGACAATTACGACCGCCCTCTAATTCTGCTCCCCTAAAGCTTTCGTAATTGTGCCTTAATTATTGTTTTTCTTTCATTTATTTTAATTTCCAAAATTAATTGATAGATATTAAAATCCTAAATGGCTGAACGTCATTTCCTGTTCGAGAGGGGAGGGGAGGGTGGAGATTTGAGCATAGTTTCCCTGGAACTGTAAATCTTGGAAGGTTGGTGGTCGACCCAAGAACTCTGATGGGGGCATAGGTGTATGGGGGGGGGTGGGGGTGTCCCCCCCAAATTTTTCACCAATTTCCCCCCCCCCCCAGAATTTTTTCAATACCACCCACCCCCTACCTTGGGCAACCCCCCCCCCCCCCCCTCATAGGTGTGGCTGGGCAAAAAATCTGGGGGGGGGGGGGGGTTCCGACGGAGGATGGGGGAATCCCTCTAAATTTTCGATTTTATGCCATTTTTATTTTTGACCACTTTTTCGCCAAAAATCTGGGGGGGGGTAGCAAAAATCTGAAAATCTGGGGGGGGGGTCGCCAAAATTTGTCAAAACACAGGAAGAACTTTTCCGTTAAAAATATATTGTAAAAATATTAAATTTTCATTGTACAATGGCTATGAAACAATGCCGCCAATTTACAACAATTTTACCATAGTTTTTCTATGCGCAAGGTACGACGGTTTTACAACATTTATACAACACTATTTCAACGGTTTTTTACAAATTTACAACGTTTTTGCAATAATTGTATCCATATCTATAACGGTTGTACTTCGTTTTTACCGCTAAATTACCATAAATTTATCACATTTATAAAATGATTTTACAATTATTTTACCACATATAAAAAACGTTGTAAATAAGTTAGTACTCACTTAGACTGTAATTACCATGTTTTTACAAAGTATTTACAACGTTTTTATAACAGTGTAAATACGTTGTAAACGCTTCAGGCAAGGTTACAATGTTTGTTCTATGGATTTATAACGAACTTACCATGAATTTACAATGTCTTTACAACATTGTAAAAGCATGGTAAATGGCATTATTGCTGGTTATTGATATCCAGGGTATTTTTACAGGGGTGGAGGGCATATGTGTGTTAGGGGAGGGGGCGGGGGAGGTCTCCACCACTCAAATGGGCAGGTCCCCGAGCTCAGCCCAACCCCAAATTTTTGGATACCCCTACCCGTCCTACATCGGCTTTTGGGGTTGGCGGCATAGTTTCCTTTGGGGGCCCCTAAAAATTTACCCATTTACCCCCCCCCCTGAGATTTTTTGACTTATATACCCTCCCCCAACCTTCGGCTACCTCCCGAACCCCCCCAGCGATTTTTGGACCCAGAAAGGTAGCTAAATTTTGCCCAAAAATGGTGATTTTTTGAAAAATTTTCCTCAAATTTTGACTTAAAATTGCTTTATATAAAACGGTGTAAAAACGCCTAAAACGTTAAAAACAAGTCATATTTTGAAGGAAAATTTAGAAAATTTTGCATTGTTTGGCCATTTTTTGGAATTTCTGAAATCCAAATACTGGGGGGGTATATATATACTCCCCGGCCCCATCACATTTCGGGGGTCGACCACCAAAGTTCCAAGATATACCCCCCCCGAGACCCAAAGTTCCAGGGAAACTAGGGTTGGCGTAGGTGTGGCTGGGCAAAAAATCAGGGGGAGGGGGGCCATAGGTGTAACGGAGATTTGGGGTGGGGGGCTCCCCCAAACATTTTTGAGGGCCCCTCCGGAGAACCCTCCACGCGCCCCCTAGCTCTCCCAAAATTTATACATTTTTATGCAAAAAATCGCATTTTCAGCCGTTTCCACTGATACATACATTTAACCATGAAGCAGTTTAACATTAGACAGTGGTCTTAAACTCAAAAACCTGATTGCCAACATGTTTCTAAGTTCAAAACAAGTATATAACAAAAATGCTCCGCACAAAAGAGGATAATATGTGTGTTGGCTGTGTCTATATTAAGGAGTATTTATTACTATTTCGGTTGAAGAAGTAAAGACAAAAGTTTTATAGGCACGTGACGTTATTTGGCACAGCAAGTTTAGGTAGTTGGCTCCATGACAAAAGTTGTTCCGTTCGCTTAGAACTTTCATTTGACACAAATTTGACCACTTTTGAAAAATTCCATGTTTGACCTAAAATCGCCTAAGTCCCCACCCCACCCCACCCCACCACAGCACTCTACAGCTACTTTGGGTATGCAGTTCTACGACAAAAGTTGCTCAGCTCACTCAGGGCTTTCATTTGATACCAAATTTGACCACTTTTGAAAAATTTTTATTTTCGACCATTTGACCCCCACCCGACTGAAAAACGGCAAACCCGACGGCAAACTGGAACCAGCCCAGCAATATAGGCACGTCGGACGGCAAAACGGATACCGGGAATGAGCTGTGCACACCAGAAAACCCCTTTAGACAAAGTTTTGACAGGCCAGGTAGAGCCTACCATGGACCTCCAGGAAGCGGTTTCCGACTTGACCCTCCCGACGGCAAAATGGAATCAGCCCAGCAAGATGGGTAAGTCTGACGGTAAAATTGACTGCGAGAATCGATTCTCCGTGCCACAAAACCATTGTATGGAAGGTCTGGGCTTTTAAAGTTGAATAGATAGCGAGAAATTTCGATTTTTCATTTTTCGAATTTTCGCCATTTTTGACGGGTCACTGTGGTCGCTAGGGAAGTGATAGAGAAACGCAACCTGGACCGTTAGTTAGTTCAATATATGTAATTTCTGAATATAAAAAGAAATCAGCTCCAGCTTGTAACGTTCGACCTGAGCGACGACCACAAAAATGGTCACTTTTCGCTATGAGCCGACTTTGCGGCGCCACTGCGGCGCTGTGACGCAGCTGCGGCGCAAAAAAGTTGTGATTCTTAAATTCTTTAGAGGGTACTAGTAGACCCTATAGCCCTATAGCTCACGTGAAAGCCGCGAACATTATGTCCAATACAACCATCAAATAGGAGAAACCGGAAAAAAAACATCGCCGCCATAACCGGTCCGGGGCGCAACTTTTTAACGGTAAGTGATACGGGGCTGAAACTTCACAGATATACTAAACTCGATGTGCTCTACAATTTGCGCATGAAATCAGCGCAGGATCTGCGCAGGATTCTGCGCAGCTTCTGCGCAGCTTATTTTACACTGTCTCCATCCACTTTTCACACATATTATAGGGGTCGCTGCCGCGACCCCTATGATAAGGTCAATATTGAGTCATAGTCCATGATACAGTTAAAAAACATGTATTTCTCGCAATAATAAACACTTTAAGCTTTGGAAATTTTTGAAGCCTTTTGCATAATTTATATGCCTTAAAAATACCCCAGTTGGCATATTATTCGCAAAAATTTTAGTTTTTTCCAAAAAATGATCAAATCAGTTGTAATATTGCCAATTTTTGGTTGTAAATAGCGCTTTTCTAGCAAAACGTTAATTTTTCTTTTAATAATTTGAAGAAAAATAACCCCCCCCCCAAACTTATATAATTTTTCCGAACCCCACCCCACCCCAAACCGGCTGACCCCACCCACCCTAATTTCAGCTACCCCCACCCCCAACTTTTTCTCAAGGTACACCTATGCTGGCGGATGACATTTTAACTGAGGAGCATGGGTGTACGTAAATGAGGGGAGCAAGCCCATCTCCCAATTTTTGAGGACCCCCTGGCCCGCCCTATTGGAGGGGCCCATGTGCCCCGAAAACAAAATTGGCCAAAATAGTATACGTATACAGATATACGTATACTTTTAGGATAAATTTTAAATTTTTTTCAAAATTGACCTTATTTTGGACTCAGAAACATATTGGCAACCAAAGTTTCTAGTTTTAAACCCCTGCCCCCTGGCCAATGTTAAAATTGTACGTTATGGCAGGATGATGTGTGACATTAGAGACTGCTGAAAATACGATTTTTAGCAATAAAATAGAAACATTTTGTTGGAGGTTTGGGGTCGCGGGTCTAAAAATGTGTCCCAATACTTCGGGGGAGGGGAGGGAGGGGGCCCTAATTCGAGAAGCCCCTCACACGACAGACCCCCAATAATTTCCGACCTTCCCCCATAATCTATATATATATAATTGCCAAATTTTATCATTCCTACCCTAAGTTTTCAGAACTTTTTCCAGCTCCGCCTTTCCGTTTCGCTGGTAACGAAATTTCAGCGACCTTGACCCCCTGCCACAAATTACGGTCTAAAAATAAGCCGGGCCCACATCACTTCACTGGTATACATGTACATGTACATGTATATACACTATAGCTCAAAACAAAGTTAACTTTTTGCGAAGTTCGCAATTTAGAGAAGTTCGCGAAAAAGTTAGCGAACTTCGCGAAATCGTTAGCCAGCTATTTTGAGGAGTTTTCTCCATATCTATACACCAAAAAATTGCAAAAAAAATTTAAAATCTAATTTGGGCCGCATTTGGGATTTGCTGCCTTCGCGAAGTTCGCTAAAAGTTTAGCGAAGTTCACATAGTTTCGCGAAATTTGTCAAGATTTTTAGCGAATTTCGCGTAGATCTTAGCAAAGTTCGCCAACTTTTTGGGAAGTTCCCGAAGATTTTATCGAAATTCCTTTAACCTTCGCTAAAATCTTCGCGAAATTCGCTAAAATCTTGGTGCATTTCGCGAAATTATGCGAAACTTCGCCAAACTTAGTGAACTTCGCGAAAGCAGTAAGTCCAAATTAGATTTTATTTTTTTTTCAAATTTTTGGTAGATATGGAGAAAACCTCTCAAATTATATAGCTAGCTAGTAATTTTGCCAATTTTGCTAACTTTTTCGCGAACTTCTCTAAATGTAGTGAGATGTCGCTTGCTTTGCGAAGATCGCGGAGTTTGCGAACTTCCCCAAAAATTAACTTTGTTTTGAGCTATACTGTACGTCTGCACATGTTTACATAGACGTACTGGGCTCAAGTGGCGGCGCCAGGCGGGGGGCCCCATTTTGGATTTGGGCTTCTCCCGCCTTTGGGGTGTCGGGCCCCCGCTTGAAAAATTTTTCAGCTGTTTATATGCATAATTTGAGTGTTTTTAAGAATTTTTTTAAATAATCGGCAAATTTTTGCTAAAATGGGATTTTTAGGTCGCCCCCCCCTTCAAAAAATCCTGGCGCCGCTACTGACTGGGCTTATTCTACTGGGGGCCAAAACTCGTTCTCGCCCACAAAAGCCCCCTCCAAAAAAGTGGGTGCCCCTTTTGGCACCAACTTTTGCCCTGAAAGAAATCGCTCAGAAGGCCAAAATTTCAACGATTTTTACTCACTTTTTGCCTATTTTAACACTAAATCCGCTTGTTTTTGCACTAAAAACGAACCTTTTTGGCGATTACTATAAAAATAGCGCAGTTTTTAGCATGGTTTTAGAAACATTTTGAAAAATTTTCTCCCCCCCCCCGAGGGCCCCCCAAGAAAAATTCCCTAGAATAAGCCCAGACGTATTACAACGTACGTATATATGTCGTAGTAATTTCTGTATTCAGTAAATACTGTATTTACTGGCCGATTTCAGTAAATACGGTATTTACTAGCAGTGGCGCACATAGGAACTTTTTTCAGGGGGGGCGGACCTCAGAAAAATTGGGGGGGTCTGGGGGTATCGCCCTCCAGAGTTGAAAACTTTTGGACAACAACGTTTAAAATGCAAAAATAAACGTAAATTCAGCAAAAATAGAAAAAATTTCGCGCCGGCGGCGCGAAAATTTTTGGAAAAGTTTAAAAACTTGCTATTGAAAGGTTTAAAACGCTGAAATAAGGGTAAATTAAGCAAAAGTAAGGTAAATTTCGCGCCGAAAAAATTTTAGAAATTTTACGTCCGCGCTACGCGCGGACAATAAAAATTTTTCTTTACATCTGGTTTCGGGGGGGGGGGCGCCCCCCCCGCCCCCCCTTATGTGCGCCCCTGTTTACTAGTAAGAATTGTATTTTCTTTAAACTTCCTATCTTTACACGTAAATACCATTTTTACTGAAACTCGTCCAGTAAATACTGTATTTTCTAGTGAATTCTGTATTTTGTCTTAAATGCCTTTGTCTTTGTTTGTGGCTAGGGGTTCAAAGGGCACGCCGACGTCATATTTAAAGCCAAACGATAGGTCATACATTATCACAATATGTGCAAAGGGGGTGCATGAAGATAAACTCCAGCCGTTAAAAATATAAGTTAACAAAACTAAGAAACTTTTAATTTTAACAATTTTTAAAATCAAGACTAAGAAACTTTTAATTTTAACAATTTTTAAAATCAAGACAGATATGTTTATATGTTTTATATAATCATAATGAATTACGATTAATTAAAAACTAATACGTTACTTAATGGTTTTAATCCTATTTACTTTTCGTAACCTAAAAGTACACGAATAGCAGTTTAAAACTTTAAGTAACCTTATAGTGTATCTTAAATTCTGTATAAATATATACAAAGTTTATTAGAAAATACAGAAAACGTGTAATACACATATCTGTTTTGATTTTAAAAACTGTTAAAATTTCTTAATTTTGTAAACTAATATTTTTAACGTCTGGAGTTTATCTGCATGCACCCCCTTTGCACACATTGTGATAATGTATGACCTACTTTTGGCTTTAAATATGACGTCGGCATGCCCTTTGATCCCATAGCCACACACAAAGACAAAGGCGTTTAAGACAAAATACAGAATTTACTAGAAAATACAGTATTTACTGGACGAGTTTCAGTAAAAATGGTATTTACGTGTAAAGATAGGAAGTTTAAAGAAAATACCATTCTTACTAGTAAATACCGTATTTACTGAAATCGGCCAGTAAATACAGTATTTACTGAATACAGAAATTACTACGACATATACACAATATTAAAATTAAGTTCAAAATGACATAATACGTGCCTATTTACCTGATGAAGGCTTGATTCTTCGGCAGAATAAGGTATATAGCAAAGATGGAACTGGCAGCATAGGTGTGGCTGGGCAAAAAATCTGGGGGGGTCCGCCAAATTTCCCAAAAAACCCCTAAATTTTCGATTTTTTTGCCAGTTTTGGCCACTTTTTGGCCAAAAATAGGGGGGGCCTAGCTAAAGTCTGAAAAATCTGGGGGGGGGGTCGCGAAAATTTGTCAATTTGGTGGGGGGGTCAACCCCACCCCCCCCCTCCTAACACATCTATGACTGGCAGGATGAAATAAAAAATGAGCAATTTAGCAGAGTGTATTTGCTCGAATAATCAACGAAGGGAACGCGAGATAAAAAGAGACAGTGAGTAACGGCAAGCTACAATGACTGTTTCAGGTCTTTACAATGTTGAAAAGCCATTGTAAAATCGTGGTAAATACTAAATATTACCATGATTTTACCACGATATACATTTGTTGTACATTCATTTTATTTTTTACAACACTAATATTGTGCTTTTAACATGTATTTACCACAGTGTAAATCCATTGAAAACGTTGTAAAAAATCTACACTGTTTTTACCATATTGTAAATTCATTGTAAAATCATTGTAAAATGGTATACACCTTTTTACAATGTTATACATTCATTGTAAAAACGTTGTAAAATTTTTAAAATGAAAGTATAATGTTGTAGAAACATGGTATTCCTGTTGTAAAAAATTACAATGTGTTTACAATATTAAAATTTCATTGTAAATTAAGTGAATTTACAATGAATATTTAACGGATTTATAACCCCAGTTCTTCCTGTGAAACCCCCCCCCCCCCCAACACACCTATGCCCCCCCCGAATCCCCCCCCCAACGATTTTTGGACCCAAAAAGCAGGGCTGCCGCGGTTCCTTTTTTCCTTTATTTTCCTTTTTTTCGAGGTCGTCCTTTTTTCCTTTTTTCTACAAAAATTCCTTTTATTTCCTTTTTTCAATTTTCTGAAAATCGACAAAGATGTGCCTGAAATTTAGTCTTACGGTGGTAATTTCCAAAAATTTTCCGGCTTCGCCGTAATATTGTTTAACTTAATTTTTCAGTTTTATTATAGAATAGCTGGATCTACATATATTTTTACTTAATATGACTTAATAGCATAACCTGCAAGTACGAATTTAGAATTATAGAAATTGTTGGACTTATTTTTTGTTTGCTTAAAGACTGTAAAGTAAACTTACTTTACAAAGACTTAGACAAAAACTTAGTCCTTACTTAGACTTAAAAGTTAAATATTAATTTGTACTCTATTGAATGTTTATATAATCTGGAGAAACATTAAACTTACGACTACGTATATATTGTAATGTGTGCATAGATTGCTGGAGAGTTTTTGAGCAAAATGCACTATTTTGGTAATTGCAGAATGCACTAAATACGTATGGCAAAATGCGTAGATGTCACAGTCACGTTTTCCAAAAAAAATTCTAGATGTCAAGATTGCAGTTGAAGGCATTGGCGCACCCAGGGGAAGGGTTTTGGGGGTTCCGAGGCCTCTCACTCCACACGAAATTTTTGGAGAGAAGGCAAAAAGCGATCCATTTTCAAAGTATACAGTAACAAATAACAAAAGTTTTGTTCCTGCGTCGCCTCTATTTCAAATTTTAAAAATTTGCGCGCCTGCAGATATCTTTATTTCTCTCAATTTTTAAAAATTTTCACGCCTGGCTGCGTCACTCTTCTACCTAAATTGAAAAAATTTTCGCACCTGCTGAGCTGTTATAAACATTTCTGAGCCTGAGCCACTTGTCTACTTCACGTTATAGAAATTTTCGCGTTTTTCGATGTGAATTTTTAATTTTCATCTGCCGAATTTTTGCATCTCAATACTGTTTTAAACTTTATACTGTTTTTTTGAAACTTACTATATATACTGATAAACTGCAAAACTAAGCGTTCCTATTTCAAATCTTTTTAAAGATTTCCGTTACAGATTATTCATAATTTCAAAAAAATTTAAGGACCTGACCTTGAGCTTAGCTTTTCTACTTTAATCTATTTCCATTCGCATATTATAAATTGCTTTCTTATTTCCGGGTACAAAGTTAAACTTTATATATTAGTGGAATCTGGAGAAAGCCTATTTCTTCATTAAAAAGCGTTGAAGGTTCCATAGCCGATTTAGTTTCTTAAGTGCGGTGCTCCCCAAATCTCGCTGTTTTCACCCAGTTATATATAAGCTACTGCAAATATCTCGGGTGAACTATTTTATGTCAGGTCGCATTGCGTTGCTTGTTTCTTTCCGTTAAAGTTTGATATTTAAAGGATAGATTCTCCACAACCTATTCTTAAGGGTTCTCAATTTAAACTTTAAAACTTCAAATCTTTACGGAGCTAGATAGCAATTATATATATAAAAACTTAGGTCAAGGGCAGCTAGTCGCCTTCCTGTTTGCGATTCGGGGGTCGGAAAAATTAAGATAAAAATACAAAAGGGGTACAAAACCAAAAGATGTCGCGCCTGCGGCGCGTATTTTCTTTTTCATAATAGCCTATTTACTGTGATCAAAAAGACGAAGCTGGAAACGCGTCTAGTAGCGGCGCCAGGTTTTTTTGAAGGGGAGCCCTTTTTTGGGAAATCCAAAATTTTCGCCAAATTTTACCTTCATTTCCCAAAAAATTTCTCACATTTGAGCAAAAATTTTACGGTTTTACGGCAAAAATTCTTGCCATATTTGTTAATTGTTATGATATGGTAATTTCTGAATAGAAATGATTATGAACTGTGTTTCGGCTCTTTTATCTTATCTACTGGCTTTTTCCTAGGCAAACATTTCGGCACTTATTTAGATGGGGGGGCGATTTTTTCGCCTTGGTCCCCCATTATGGTTCGAAAAAATTTTTTGTCTCCGATTTGGCTGAGAAGTTGCCCTTAGGGTAAATCGAGGTCGCTGATTTCAAAAATCGAATCGAGAGATTGATCCGATCGATCGATCGATCAGTAGAATCGATCGATCAAAATCGATCAAAAAGTTTTTGTCTCCGATTTTCGCAAAAAGTCGCCCCTAGGGTAATTCGGGGCCGCTGATTCCGAATCTGCAGTAGAAATTTCGATCCGAGCTGCCAAAATCGAGTTATTGTCGAATTTTTGAAAATTCGATGAAAGAGAGAGAGAGATTTTTGCGGGCGAACGATCGATTTTTATGAAATTTCGAGTGCAGATTCGGAATCAGCGGCCCCGAATTTCCAAGGGGCGAATAAAACTTTTCGCGAAAATCGGAACAAAAATTTTTTGATCGATTTTGATCGATCGATTCTACTGATCGATCGATCGATCGGATCGATCTCTCGATTCGATTTTGAAATCAGCATTTTCGATTTTTAAGAACAGCTTCTCAGCCAAATCGGAGACAAAAATTTTTTCGGACCGTAAGGAGACCAAGGTGAAAAAATCGCCCCCCATCTAAATAAGTGCCAAAATTTCTGGGGGGGGGGCTCGGATTTCTGGGGGGGGAGAAAAGTTTTTAGAAAAATGTCTAAAAATAGCTATTTTTTGCTGCTGAGCTAAAAATAGACTATTTTTAACTTAAATTTAAGCTTAAAATAGCTAAAAAATGCTTGAAAATGGGTAAAAATCCTGCGAAGCCGGAAAAATTTTTCAAAATTTACCCTCAAAACCCTATTTTTCCGGGCACTTCAGGGTGGGGGGGGAAGGCCCGAATCCTGGGGGGGGGCGATTCTGGGGGGGCGACCCATGTCTGGGGGGGGGGAACGAATTTCCAACATTTTTTCCAACAAAACCTGATTGCCAACATGTTTCCAAGTCCAAAATAAGGTCAGTATTGAGTCATAAGATCCACAATACAGTTAAAAACGTGTATTTTCCATAATAAACAGTTTAAGCCAAGAATTTAGACATTTTTGAAAAATTTTTGATAATCTAACCTAAAAATACGCAGTTTTTGGCCTTTTCGCGCTGTCGGCGCGACTCCCCCCCCCCCCCCAGGTGTTGGGGAGGGGGACGTCCCCCCCCCAAAAAGTTTTGGGGGGTGGGTTGAAAATAGGCTTGGGGGCATGGTGTGGCTGGGCAAAAAATCTGGGGGGGGGGGGTTCCGACGGAGGGTGGGGGGACCCCCCCCCAGAATTCGGACCTGAGAAATTTCAAAAATGGCCAAAAAATGCAAAAATTTTTAGTAATTTAACCCTTTTTTCTTCAAAATAAGGCCTGTTTTTAACGTTTTAACGTTTTAACGTCCGTCGGAGGGGAGGGTAAGTCCAAAATTCCGAGGGGAGGACGAATTGGGGAGGATATATACCCCCCTGGGCCCTGAGGAACTTTTTACTCCCCGCCAACCCAAGCAGATGGTACACCTATGGTTGGTGGGGGCATAGGTGTAACGGGGATTTGGGTTGGGGGCCGCCTCCCCCAGAATTTAGGGGGGCCTCCTGTTTAGTCCCCCTCCAACCCCTCACGACCCGCCCCCCAAACCTCCCCCCAAATTTTTTTCTGTTTTTATGCCAAAAATCGCATTTTCAGTCATTGCTAATACCGAAAAACACGAATTCATTAAGTAGTTTTAACATTAGACAGTGTTTTTAAACTCCAAAACTTGATTGCCATGCCAACATGTTTCTGAGTCCAGAATAAGGTCAGTATTGAGTCTAGAAGTCCATAAAACCGTTACAAGCGTGTACGTATATAGTTCTCGCGATAATTAACAGGTTAAGCCCAAAATTTGGACTTTTTTGAAAAATGTTGCAAAAGTTACCCTAAGAATACCCAATTTTAGGCCCATTTTCGCGCCTTCGGTGCGACTACCCCATAGGTGTACCACCTGTTTGGTTTGGGGAGAAGTAGGAGGTCCAAATTTGACTCGGGGGACCCCACCAAAATCCGAAATTTGGGGGGGGGAGGATCCCCCCCTAAACTGTACCCAAGTTTTTTAGCTAAAAATGCTACTTTTTCGATGTACAGTATTCACATTAAACGTATATACTCAAAAGCTTTGTAATGTTGACGAAATTTTTTGTTTTTGCAATATTCTGGCTTATCCCTAGAGGGGGTGGGGGGCCGCCCCCATTCGGCGACCTGTCTCCCCCCATGAAAACCCCCCATCAATTCCGACCTCCCCCATAACCCCAAAAATTTGCCAAATTTTACCATTTTAACCCAAAATTTCAAAAAATTTTCCGGCTTAGCCCGATTTTTGACTTAAATTTTCGCTATGTTAGCTTACAAAACACCTAAAATTGGTCATTTCTAGCGATTTTTAGCAGTTTGTAGTGTACACAACACCACAAAAATTCGAAAACATGCTCTAAAATTATCTCCCTATTTTGGGTGAGCCCCCACCCATCTATGGGGGGCATGAAGCCCCTCCCCCCCATAAAAAATTGCCAAAGGATAAGCCAGATATACATATTGCACGTATATATTTCCTAGGCAAATAAGGCAAGGCGTATATTTATAATGGCCGGACAGCACAATCATGCCGGCACCGCCCACCATTTAATGAATCGCTCAGGTGGAACAGGACACCACGGTGGCGTACCTGGCGGGAACCCTCTGGACATTGGTTTTCACACAGTTACTGGTCCTGGCAGGGACGTCATGAGCGTTGAAGTTAACAAATTTCTTACATCGGATCCGTATCACCCTCATCATCATCCAATGCATTCCACAAATTCCTTTAGTGGCACGTCGTCTGCTCGCCCGTCCACGTCTGGTACGTTGTTTTGTTACGTTGCGTTTGCGCTCGCTTGATTATAAAATGCTCTCTGCACTGTTCAAGGAAGCAAGCACTTTGCTGTATTATACGTGTATGTACTTGAAACCATCTGTAGTTTTACTCTGTCCAACAGCTATCTTTCCTGTTTACGTACTTGTTAATACAAGTTGGTATATATAACGTCGGATAGCTTGCTGCTAGCTAACGATATACGCTAGCTAACGATATACCATATACGTACATATCTGCCATCTTCTAATCTAATTTATCTTTTTATTTTTTTCAGACCTGTCTCCTCAGCCTCCACACCATCCTGGCTTCCTCAGTCCACATGCCACTTCCATGCCTTCCCATCCATCACATTCGTCTCGCAGTCATTCTACGACGACAGCAGCTCGTTCTCCGCTCTGTCTGATGGACATGGAGCCTCCTTCCACTCCCTATAGTAGTCTGCTGAATGGATCCGGAGCTCCTACGCCGCCCCCGCCTCCGCCTAATGGAACTGCCAACGCCCCACCTGGCAGGAATCCGTCCGCTTCGCCGTTTGGCCCGGATCGCGGCGGCAGCGGACACCACATGATGACCACTGGCGACGGTCATCGAACTCATCCTTCGCCCTCCTCCAATGATCTCTCCTCGGCCCATCATGCTATGGACTCCATATTTGTGCTGGGTAGCGGAGGAGCCAGCGGTCCGTGCACTCCTTCCTTTGCGTCCAGTCTTGGAGATGTTGATCCCTCTATGGAAAGTGTTGGAGGAGGTGCAGGCTTAAGTGGTGCTGCACCTCCTGGTGCGTTGAGCGAACGTTCTGGATCGGTGCCTCCTGCTGCCCCTCCTTGTGCTGCTACTGAAAGCTCCAGTCGACAGCAGCGCAGCATGGCCACTGACCTTCAGAGAGGGAGCAACGCCTCCGTTATTGAAGGAGTTAACATTCGATCACGTAGGTTTGCTTTAGTGCTCTGGTTGTTAGTATTTTTGCAGTACACACAGTATATATTGAACAATATTGCTTGAAAAAGTGTACACACGCGACATTTTATTTTATGACATTGCTTATTAATAAAATCAGTATATACATATACGTATGTACATATATATGTACGTATATATAGTAAATGTTATTTTTTCTGAGTTTGTAGCCTCTGTATGTTTCTTCTGTTACTTTACTGTTTAGCAAAAAGTGGCGGCATGATGGTCAACAGTTGTCATCCGTCCTCCCTGAATTCCTCCGTTGGAAGTGGCAGTCGTCATCGCGCCTCTGAGGAGGAGGATCGTGTGGCCTTTGAAAACCGTCAGGCGGCCGCTGACCTGGAAAAGCTTCAGAGAGCTATCAAGGAGCAGCGTCCACCTCAGACACCCTCCTCCCTGATGGCTCCTCCCACTCCCAATCCACCGCCTGTGCCTGACCCCGTTCCGCCGTCGCCCCTTTCCCGAGCTTCCCCCTTAAATAATAACAGTTATCCACATTCGCCCAGTACTGGGCCTGTTCGATCCCCTTATCCCAGTCTGTCCAATTCTGGCATCAAGACCACTACTGCTGCTTCTGAAAATGGCTGTGATAGTTTCAACAATTCAATGAAGGATAATATTGGAGCAATAAATAGTCGTATGTTTTGTTCTATTTTTCTTTACGTATTTTGAAAGGTTGGGCTTGATGGCATGGATTTGTACTGTAGAACACATTTTCACTCACAGGTGCCTGGTGCGAGCTGTGGCCACCTTAAATCTGTTTATAGTTCCATCCAACTCATAATTGTTGTTTAGATATTATTATTACGTTGATTCTAAAAGTTGTGAACCCGTTTGATTCTTTGTGTGTTTAGTAGGTGAAGAGAACTGTACTTGTAACAAACCAGTGTAGCAGTTTGCAGGGTATTTTTTAGGGTTTTTGTGGGGGAGGAAGGCCCCAAGAGTTTTTGCAAAAATGAGTCAAAGGTGGTATTTTGGCGTAGTTTGCATGGTGCAACGCAAAAAGTTCTCAAAAATGCCAGGATTTTAGCTAAAAATGTAGTAATAATCTTGAAAACATCTACGGTGAAGCCGGAAAATTTTTCAAAATTTGCCTATTCTGTGAAAATTTTGGCTCCCAAAAATCGCGGGAGGGAAGGCATTTTCGAAGGGCCCTGTATAATATACCCTGGTTTGCATTAATACAGCTATTTTGAGGGCGGACGTCGCCTTTTCTCCGATAACTAGTCGTTTCTATTGATAATTGAAGCTTGGATTTGCATTGAAATCCTTCATTAGCTTTAATATTTTATTTGTTACAGAAGACGGTGGTGTTTGTGTGATCACAAATTCGGTTACTTCATCTCCCTCTATTCCTCAGTCGTCCATCAGTTTCCAGCAGCAACAGAACGGTACGGCCACTGTTACAGTTTCTGGCAGTTCTGTCCATGAAGATAGAAAAGACAATGTTAGTGCCACCGCGCTTCTTAGCAGTGCCATTGCGGTGGAGGATTTGGGAGAAGATGACGACGATGAAGACGATGACGACGACGATGATGATGACGATGATGATGATGAGGACGAGGATGAAGAGGAGGAAGAACGGAGGACAGAAGATGGCGAACAGTCGCTGAGATCTGGTGTTGATTCTAGGTCTGTTGCTGCCTTTATTAAAAAGGATAATGTTTGTTTGTTTCTCTGGACACTGTTACTGCGTTCTTTTAGGTGTGCAACAAAATAGTTTGCAAAACTTATACAAGTTTGCTTATTTTACAAAATAGTGGTTTAGCTCATTCTTAGGGACACTGTTACGGCCAGAGGGAACTGAATCAAAAGTGACGATTTAATTTCAGTTAAAATTTGCATATTTTGAATTTTATAATATATGTGTATCATAGGGGTCGCGGTAGCGACCCCTATAATATGAGTCAAAACGCCCCAATGACTGCCTTCAGAGGCGCTGCGCAGAGGCTGCGCAGATTCCTGCGCAAATCCTGCGCAAATTTTGTGCGCAAAAGAAAGTCCGTGTCGAGTTTAGTATAATTGGAAAATTTCATCCCCCTAACACTTACTGTTAAAAAGTTGCAACCCGCCGGCAGTTGTGCCGGCGATGTTTTTTTTTCCGGTGTCTCCGTTTTACCCTCGTATGTCACCATTTTGTAGCCTCTTTCACAGAATGTAGCGAAGTTCAGACACCTATTGCGGTATATCATCAATATATATATAGGTTACTGACTTTCGATATATGTGGTCGCTGCCGCGCCACAGTGCGCCGCAGCGCCACAGTGGCGCCACAAAGTCGGCTCAGAACGTCGAAATGGCCAAAAGTATGCCTGGGATTAGCTTCTTTCCAGCTCTTTGTGCAAATACAAACCAGACAAGATATATATGGTTGATAAGGACATATATCCGGATTATGACGTTTGAAGTCGGATTTTTGATATGTTGCGCCACAGCGCCACAGTGGCCCGCCAAATTTGGTGAATGTTGGGTCCGACTTTGAACTTAGTTTTTTCGCTTATTTTTCAAGATAGACTTCTCAAATCTTGCATATAAAGGTTTTTTGGGACGGAGAATCGATTCCCGCTATCAGTTTTGCTGCCCGATTCACCCAATTTGCTGGGCTGGTTCCACTTGACCGTCTGAGGGGTCAGGTCGGTAACCGCTTCCGGGAGGTCCATAGTAGGCTTTACTTGGCCTCTCAAAACTTTGTCTGTAGGGATTTTCTGGTGCGCCCAGCTTATTCCCGGTCTCCATTTTGCCGTCCGACCCACCCATCTTGCTGGGCTGGTTCCAATTTGCCGTCTGGAGGGTCCGGTCAGTACCGACTTCCGGTAACACCATATAGGACTGTACTTAGCCTCTCAAAACTTTGTCTATAGGGGTTTTCTGGTGCGCCCAGCTCATTCCTGGCATCCGTTTTGCCGTCGGACCCACCCATCTTGCTGAGCTGGTTCCACTTTGCCATCTGGAGGGTCAGGTAGGTGGGAGGTCATGTGGTCAAAACTAAAATTTTTCAAAAGTGGTCAAATGTGGTACTTAATGAAAGCCCTAAGCGAGCTGAGCAACTTTTGTCATAGAACTGCATGCTCAAAGTGGCTGTAGAGTGCTGTGGTGGGGTGGGGTGGGGGACACAGGCGATTTTGGGTCGAAAATGAAAATTTTCAAAAGTGGTCACATTTGGTACCAAGTGAAAGCCTCAAGTGAGCTGAGCAGCTTTTCTCATAAAAGTGCGTGCTCAAAGTGGCTATAGAGTGCTGTGCAGGGGTATGGGTGGGGGTCTTAGCCGATTTTGGGTCGAAAATGAAAATTTTCAAAAGTGGTCAAATTTGGTACCAAATGAAAGCCACAAGTGAGCTGAGCAACTTTTCTCATAAAAGTGCGTGCTCAAAGTGGCTATAGAGTGCTGTGCTGGGGTATGGGTGGGGGTCTTAGGCGATTTTGGGTCGAAAATGAAAATTATCAAAAGTGGTCAAATTTGGTACCAAATGAAAGCCCCAAGTGAGCTGAGCAACTTTTCTCATAAAAGTGCATGCTCAAAATGGCTGTAGAATGCTGTGCTGGGGTGAGGTGGGGTCCTAGGCGATTTTGGGTCGAAAATGGAAATTTTCAAAAGTGGTCACATTTGGTACCAAGTGAAAGCCTCAAGTGAGCTGAGCAGCTTTTCTCATAAAAGTGCATGCTCAAAGTGGCTGTAGAGTGCTGTGTCGGGGTAGGGGTGGGAAGAAAACTAAGCTTTTATCATAGAACCACTTACCCTAACTTGCTGTGGAGCGGTTGAGCGGAGCGGAGCGGTGGTGTGAGGGGTGTCAGGGTGGAACTGAGCCAATTTGCCATAGAACCACACACGTGAGTCAGAGTATTTAATGCATATATAATGCTTAATGATTCTTTAATGCTTTTATGTCAACGACATGTAAAAAGTGGATAGACAAGAAATAAAAATGCTCCTAAAGAGCAAAGAAAGGAATATGAGTCAACATGGAACATGTAAAATGCTAAATACTGTCGGTTGTAAATTAAGAATAAGACAAGCTTGTAAAATGCTAATATGAGTCTGGTGAGGTTGGAAAGTGCAGAAGACAAGTTTGTACACGCACCAATATGAGTGCGTGCCAAATAGACTCATATTGGCATGCCGTAAAAAAACAATAATGCATGCATCCATTGCGGAATTCTAACGGATATGTTTCTACGCAGGAGTTAAGACGAATTAGTAGCGTTATTGACGTCCGTCACATGGATATCTCAACCATGGTCAACATTGTCAACTTTTCTCCTTAGGAAACTGTTAAACCGCTGTTAGTCAATAATGCGCCGACGGACGGATATATATATATAACATTTTAATAAACGTTTGCATAACTCATGTATTCAGAGACTCAGTTAAATCTGATGTTAACTTTCGTGACAATATATGTATATGCGTACGTGCGTAACCTGTGGAGCATCCTGTCATCCACCCTAAAACTACCCTGTCTCGTCGTGCTGACATTACGTGAGTGATATATAACCGAAATTCGCAATCACTTGCTTTCAGAATACTAATAATGCCAAATGAGCTATTAAGATCATGGTGCGTGGATAATCTTGTCTTCTGCACTTTCCAACCTCACCAGACTCATTAGCATTTTACATACTTGTCTTATTCTTAATTTACAACCGACAGTATTACATTTTACATGTTCCATGTTGATTTCCATATTCCTTTCTTTGCTCTTTAGGAGCATTTTTATTTCTTGTAAAGATAGTAAAAATTGTTTTTAAGTTTTGCGTGCAGTGCAGTGCAATTTTTTGAGCAGTAGTTTTTTTACCACAGTTTGTTTGTTCCTGGCCTGGGTTTCCTCCCTGTATTTTAATCTGGGCGTAATGTATGCACTTACCATTCTCCCAGTTTTATTATGACTGTTTGTTTTAGATATGATGTGGATGAGAGTCGGAGTTTGGTGAGGAGGAGGAAGAGGAGGACTCGTCTCCATTTTCTCCTTTCTCTCATGAATCATCATCATAGAAGAGAAGAAGAGTTTGATGATGATGATGAGGATGACGACGACCTATTACCACCAGGAATTCGGGCGCCACTTTGTGCCTCCTACCTCTGATGCTGCTTCGGTTGTAGCCGCCGCGATGGTTGGCGAGGATCCTCCACCTCCCACCTCCACTTCCCTGGGGATTGAGGAGATGATGCTGGCTCCGCAGGAGGAGCCACCGGCTGAACCGCCTCCTAAACGCCGCCGTGGTCGACCGCCCAAGTCTGCCAGAGGCGGCCGTGGTGCTGCCCTGGCCTTGGCTCGAGCTGCTCGTCGTAGTCGTGCTGAGGCTGCAGCTGCGGCCAAGGCTGCAGCCGCACCAGGGCGTCCGGCTACGCGTTCTAGGGGAGGGGTTGATCTGCTGTCACAGCGTCCGGGCACTGACAGTCGAACCACGGAGTCCTCGGATCTTCAAGAGCTGGATGAGGATCTGGAGGAAGAGGATCTGACGGCGTTCTTTGATGATGGGGGAGCGGGGGATGAGGAGGAGGAGGAGGATGAACAAGATGAGCAGACAGTTTGCGGTGCAATACTGAGTCAGTTGCTGGAAATGGTGTCTGAGATTATGGCTCAGGGAGAGGTATACCATAATTTTTGCCCCTTTTAGTAGCTATTCAGTATTAGTTTGACTCCGCATTTTTTGCCTTGATTGTAAACAGCATTATTTCTGACGTGTCTGTCACTTGTTTTAAGGTTTGAAAGTCAGGAGCAAGACAAATACGTAACTTTTTTAATAAAAATTCGCTTCTTTGAGGTAAACGTGCAAACGATTGTTGCAAGGCTTATGTATAATGAACGTTTGTAATGAAAGGATTTACATTTACATGAGTTTCTTCTTTCTCAATTTAATGGTTGGTATTTTGCGACCTGGCATTGTTTAGTTGGGGGGTCCCTTTACTTCTCGGCCTGTCCCTACTTCCTACCCGCTTTCTTTTTCCCCATCCAAGAGTGTCCGAAAATATGTTTTCGAGGTCAAAATTTTCAAAAAATTGTGTCAATTTGTGCTCATACGCTTAAAAACTACCATTGTTTGCGTTTTTCCTTAAAATGCTTATTTTCCGCTATAAATTCAGGTATATGTATACCTTGCGCCTGCCCCTCGCCCTCACTTCCTTCTCCCAATAGCCAGACAACAAATCCTCACCCCCCCCCCCTTCAAAACCCGAAAACATGCCAGGTGACTTGAATGTTCTACCGCTATC
>JASAND010005483.1:0-27143 GCA_030248195.1 Trissonchulus latispiculum
GAGGCGATCAACTTTTATCATTATACCACATCCAAAAAGTGGCCCCACCGACCTGTGGGTGGGTGCCCCATAGTGGGTCCGGTGCGGGTCAATAATGAAAGTCTTCAAAAGTGGTCATGTTTGGTATCTAATGAAAGGAACTGGGCGAGGCCGATCCAACTTTTGTCATTATGCCACCCACAAAAAAGTGGCCCCATCGGCCTGAGGGTGGGTGCCCCCTACCCACAGTGGGTCCGGTGTGGGTCAAAAATGAAAGTCTTTAAAAGCGGTCATGTTTGGTATCTAATGAAAGCCCTTGGTGAGGCGATCACCTTTTGTGGTTATACCACCCACAAGAAAATGGCCCCAGCGGCCTTCGTTTTGATCGGGAGCATATATAGTAAATCGACTACGCTCGTTTCAATGGGCATATCGCCGAAAAAACCGACGGAAGTGACCACTGGTCACTACAGCCTATGGGGCCTATTGACCACTGGTCAAACGGCCCAAAACTGCGTTTTTCGGCGTTTTGGTAGGGGGAATATATAGTAAATCGACTACGCTCGTTTCAATGGGCATATTGCCGAAATTGAGGGAAGCGACCTGTGGTCACTACGGTCTATGGGGCCTATTGACCAGTGGTCGAACCCCTAAAACAGCGTTTTGCGGCGTTTTTGGTTGGGGCATATATAGTAAATCCACTACGCTCGTTTCAGTGGCATATTGCCGAAATCGAGGGAGTGACCATTGGTCACTACGGTCTTTGGAGCCTATTGACCAGTGGTCAAACCCCTTAAAACAGAGTTTCGGCGTTTTGTTGGGGGCATATATTGTAAATCGACTACGCTCGTTGAGCATGGCACTATTCAAGCTCCTTGTATTCATTACCGCATTGCTGGAAAGGGATCCTTTAAAATGACAGAAGGACAAGAAATAAAAATGCTCCTCTGGAGCATGAAAAAGTAATATGGGTGATGGTGAGGTTGCAAAATCAAGAGAGGACTAGTCTTTAAAATGCTTAATATGGGGCTAGGTTAAAAAATAGAAGAGGACTAGGTTGTGAGCGAATTAATATGGGCACAGCTTCGCCGAACAACCCATATTCGCGGGATTTCACGTTTCGTCTTAGCTTAGAGCTATCAATGTCAGTCAATAAAAAATTTAAGCAGTTGAATACTCATCGAATATAGCTGTTTGCATGTACTGTTAGACTAGCTGCTAGGAATATATACGTAAATTATCATCATTTTGTTGTGTTGAACTACCGCAGGCTCTAACTACTAGGAGAGGTCTAAGGATATGATGCTAAAGCTATTGGTCCAAGTCAGGAGGAAATAGAAGATCGTGGGAGAGTCCTAAATTATTCTTGAATATAAGTTTTCCGTAGAAATGGATAAGTAAAATGCGCTGGTTAGTATGAAGCACTTATCGAAGAAAACGTTTGCTAAAATAAAAGTTCGAATAAAGCTCGAGCACATACCGTAGCTGTAGGTTATTTATGAACTATACACCAAATGTATCGTGGATATGCATAATAATTTACATTTACAAACCGCGAATATGGGTTGTTCGGCGAAGCTGTGCCCATATTAATTCGCTCACAATCTAGTCCTCTTCTATTTTTTAACCTAGCCCCATATTAAGCATTTTAAAGACTAGTCCTCTCTTGATTTTGCAACCTCACCATCACCCATATTACTTTTTCATGCTCCAGAGGAGCATTTTTATTTCTTGTATACTTATACATATACATATATATATTAATATTCATAACAACGATACATTAGACATTATTATTACAAATTCGAAACATTCTATAATGCAATAGTGCCGCAGGCGAAATAAAATTTTTGAATAAATCATATTCTGGTTATAAGAGAATCGCAGTTTTCAAAAGTTTTAAAGAAGTTTGATAAAATTTTGAAAATTTTAATAAAATTGCTTTTGATAATAGGCTAAAATTGTTCCGGTTCCAAAAGGTTTTCAAAAACCAGAACCGGAACTAAAAAAGTACCGGAACCGGAATTCCGGTCGATCCCTAGTATATATATATATAATACAAGTAGAAAAAATGTCTCTTGCAGTCGCATGAAAAAATAATACAGAGCCAGAAGGACAGCATTCAATTCGGGAAAAGACAAGATTTAAAATGTATAATATGAGCCAGCATTTACTTATGTAAAGGACAAGGATTTAAAAGTTTAATATGAGCAGTCTCTTCTCGGGCTCATACGACGCCTTGGGAACGATGTTGTGTACGCAACTTTTTTTAATCTATGCCAACGTATAAAATTAGAGTAAGTGTAAAAATAGACATTGCTCAGAGCCACCCCCCCCCCAGGAGCCTGCACAGAGTAACTTAACATGCTACTTAGACTATTGATAATATCATACTATTTACAATTACGTATTATATATTTACGCAACCATAATCTGGGGTATTTTTTCACAACGCACTTTTCAGCAAGTCCTGTTTTTATTAACTTTGGAAACTATTAACTTTACCCTTTTTATGTACTTCTATTACGCTTTTATATACGTTACTTTAGCCTGTTTTTATTAGCTTTGTGCTTATATAAACTAATAAGTCTAAAAACTGTTTATATGTACTTAGTCCCTTTTATTAATTCCTCGTTTATATGAACTTCAAGATTTCCTGTTTATATGTACTTTACGTTTATATGTACTTGTATGAACTTTCCGGTTATTTGCACTTTACCGTTTATATGTACTTTCTCCTTTTATTAACTTTTAATCAGAATGAGAATTCCCGCTTTTATTAACTTTATTTGCTTTAAAATAACTTTGAATAACTTTGAGTAACTTTCCGCTTTTATGTCTAACGTTCTCGTTTATATAGACTTTCCTGAACTTTTATGAACTTCAAACTTTATTGACTTTCGATTTTAACTAATTACTCAGTATTTAACTTATTACCCAATAATTAACCAATAGAACACGATTAATTAACTAATTAGAGCGCAGAGAGAGCTGAAAAAACCGACCGCTCACGACGACAGCACGAGTCAGACTGACGAGGAGCCCGATTTTTGCGCCCTTATATAGTTTTTGGGACCTAGTCGCACCTGTTGCTGTCAATCAAAGATCAAAGGTGCCGCTTCCGGTGTAATCAATCAAATTTGACAGGTAATTAATCATTTTGACAGGTGAAAGGTAAGGTTTCTAGGGTTAATTATGTAAGTTAAAGTACAAGGTATGTAAATTAAATTGAAATAAGGTTAATTGAAAGATGAAAGTTTTGTTCGAGTGGGCTTTTTGCCTTAGGCCAAGTGGCTTAATTATAAGGCCTCAGTCTTTGCCCATTTGCCTTTCGGTCAGGGCCAAAAAAGATGGAAAACTTCTGGAGAAAGTTCTCAATACTACTTCAACTTCTATCTTTAATAAGTTCTGGTTGCTGCATTGTCTTAGAAGGTTTCATTAAGTTCTTTTCTACGTTCTCCTCTTCGCTGGCCTATTGACAGACTAAAAAGTAGAACACACTGAGACGCACACACTCACTACGTAAACTTTTACGCTACTACGCTCATTGAAAACAAGTTTTACTACGCAGGCCACAGACAATTTACGCAGGACCAGACTATTTATTTAACTTGTCATAACTTTAGCTACATTAATCGGACTGAGGTCTATTTGACATAGTTAGATAGAGCAAAAGTAGGACTTCAAAATGGTAACAGGTAACCTCCAATGATTAAAAACTAATTAACAAAATATAGCTGACAAAATTAGTCTTCTTTTAGGCCTTAAATAATTCCAGATTTTGTTTTAAAAGTATGAAGCTTTGTAGTTTGTCGTGAGTTATGATTTGTGTGGTGTTCTTCATATCATTAGAAAGCTGAGAATGAGATCTACTTGACTATGTAAAAATCCCTAATTGATTATGTACCTACTGCTGGTAATTAACATTTATATTTTCATGTCTAAAACCTTTGTATTAAATTCAAAACCTTTATACTAACTTTGTCAGAGTCTTTAAACCTTTGTGTTAACTTTGAAGCCTAGTCCTACGGTAGTGCTGGCTAGAAAGAGACCTGGACTTGATTAATTGCTTTTTGAAAGAATAAAAGAGAGATCTTTAAATGCGGATATCTTTAGATATACTGAACGGATTTCAATGAAATAAAGACTATCACATTGCTTTCGATAAGGACTACAAAACTATATCAAACATGGCACAAAACATATTAATTGCTAGTTAGTTTAAACAATGCATATTAGCTCTTCTTTAAAGCTTTCAAATTCTTAGAAAATATTACAACTATTTAAACAATCTTTTTGTTGTCAATCTTGCCTCATGTTTGGTATTATTAAAATCCTCACAACAAGATCTATCTAGCTAACTAAAAATTGTCACATAGCTACTTACCTATATCCTGTAATTAACGTTTATATTTTCATTAAACTTCAGCTTATACCTTTGTACTAACTTTAAAACCTATGCACTAACTTTTGGTCTGGTTTGTAAGGTCTAACTTTTTGACAGCTGGTTGATAGATTCTAGCCTATTTCGCTGACAGCTGGTGTCGTCTTTATAGATTAATGAGCTTCTTAATTGCTTGATTCTTTAAATGGTTATAACTTTAGCTCTACTGTATGGATTTCGATGAAATAAAGACCACTGGATTCGTCTCGTTGAGATCTACAAAACTACACCAAATACGGGTATGCTTCAATAATATTTCGACCAATCGGAAACAGTGAATTTTAAGGGCATAAAAGGAGTATTCAAACAGTCATAGTAACTAATAAACTTCATAAAAACGGTCTGCTGTCCTGATCATTGCGTTTTACATCTTACAAGCTTCACAATGAGCCCAAACAAGGACGTCTTACAATGCGTATTCACTGTCTTACTAATCCTAGTCTTCATAACTAGTTTCACTTTAAATATTTGGCTTTGGACCGGAAGTTGTAAGGAACCCCTAAGCGTGGACTACCAAACAGACGGGAGGATACGTATTTCCAAACAAGGGCAACACGTCTACTACGCTCCACCCCAGTTTAACGCAATTTTAGACCTCTATTATGAATGCTCGATAGGAAGTTGTTTAACCGCCCCAGGTAAGCACTGCCCCTTCATTTCAGAGGTATACAATTTTCAGATTTGTCTTGACGTCAATAAAAACATAGAAAGCGCTTATCTAATTTATATTACCTCGTAAACTCCACCTATCTATCTTACAAAAAGCGAGCTCAATGACTTGTATTCCTTGTGAATTTCTCTACTTCAAGCACCCGTTTACCTGTATGGTTTCCGCCCCGACTAAAGCAGGAAAGACTACATTCGTGTCAAAACTTGTTAAAAACGCACATAGGCTGATAAGACCGCCCCCGAAAAGGGTTATTTGGTGTTTTACGGAGTGGCAAGCGGCTTACGAAAAAATTGATGCGGAGTTTGTTGAGGGTATACCTGACTTGGAACAGCTTAAAGGGAACACAGAACCAATTTTACTAATTCTTGACGACCTAATGGATGAAGTAAAAAAGGATTCTAAACTGGTTCGACTGTTCACCCGGGGATGCCACCACTGGTCCTGCAGTGTTGTACACATCACCCAAGACTTATTTTATGATAAACAAAGAACTAACCGGATAAATTGCCAATACATAGTTTTAATGAAAAATCCAGCAGATAAGCTGACAGCAATGAATCTAGCCCGACAAATGTTTCCAACTAACACCACCTACTTTATGGAGTCTTTCAACCACGCAACCTCAAAACCCCACGGTTATCTCTTAATTGACCTCGACCAAGAAACCCCAGAGCAGTACAGGCTTAGGACAGATATTTTCGATCGAACCGGAGTATACCTACCGAAATCAATAAAAACAGGGGAGAATCAATAAAAACGCGATAAACAAGAAGCACTGATAATCAATAAAAACGCAAAATGGCTAAACGATTTGAAAGTAATCTTCCCTGTCTTATACACCTCTGTAACTGTAACAAAAAGGTGAGAGAAGCTATCATTGAAAGCAGTGATCTTAGTTTAATCAGAACCATTCTAGACTGCATTGAGAACGTACTTTCTGGAAACGTTGAACTGTCAGAAACAGACAAAAGAGCTCTACGCAAACACGTAAATATATTGCGAACTTTGAGGGATAAGAAAGTAAAACTTAAAGACAAAAAGCAAATTATAATTCAAAAGGGTGGCTTTATTCCCGCTCTCCTCGGTCCACTAATTGGAATAGTCAGTGGCATTGCAAGCAGTTTTATAAAATAATGGAGTATTCAATCATAGTAAAGCCAGAAGAGTTTGATCAGCACCAGGACGTTCTTGAAAAGGATGTAGTTCAAAAGTTAAAAAGTAAAGACTCAGCAGATACAAAGCTGAAAAAGTACCAGCAGGCTAATTATAGAAGAAGATTTTTAAAGGAAAAACCCTATAAATTAGACATAACCACTACGGAACCAAAGCCTCTTCCCGACATTGTTTCAACTCTCCCTATAACTCTCCAAAGCAAAGGAAAAAACCTCATTGACTTTATACAATCTATTCCGGACTTTAAAGTAAACGAGAAAGGGGAAATTGAATATAAAGGCAAATCTGAGCCGGGTTCTAGAATCTTCGACCTAATTCATGACTTTGTGCGCAACCGCAAAACTGTTTCTCCTGCTAAGGGTTGGGAATTGTTTGCTGAGGCTTTAAGGGAAAGCAATGTTCCAAGGGAGTTTATCGGCAATCGTCAACGTTGGGAAGCAATAAAAGGCACTCCTTCGATAACGGACACGGTTGAACGGATACGAAAAGTAAGACAGAGACTTCAGTTTGGAACGGGACGCGAGCAACCTAAAACAGTCAGGACGAAACGTACAAAAGGTGCAAAACGCAAGCCGAAACATTTTAATTTCAATAAAGCACTGACAAAACTAAAATGGAAGACCTTCTAACCAAATTATATTACGATCCCACCCAACCCTCGGCATTTTCCGGGATAAATTCTTTGGCGAAAGCAGCAGGGATTTCTCAAAAACAGGTCAGGGGGTGGCTCAGCAAGCAGTATACCTACTCTGTCCATAAACCAATTAAGCGAAAGTATGCCCACCTTAGTTATATATTCCATGATATAGATGAGCAGTGGCAAATTGACTTAGCAGACATGGCAAACCTAGCTGACCAAAACGACGATTACCACTTCCTACTCACCTGTATTGACGGCTTCAGCAAGTACGCCTGGGTAGAGCCCGTAAAAAGCAAATCGGGAGCTGACATCACAGCGGCGTTTGAAAACATTCTAGCTCAGGGACGCAAACCCCAGAAAGTGTTAAGTGACAGAGGGAAAGAGTTTCAGAATAAAAAGTTCCAAAATTTACTAAAATCAAAGGACATTCGCTACTACACCTGCAATAACCCAGACATTAAATGTAGCATAGTTGAACGTTTTAACAGAACCCTGAAGACAAAAATATGGAAGTTCTTTACTCGAACAAGGAGCTACAGGTACCTAGACGTCCTTCAGAGTTTCGTAAGTGGTTATAACAATTCAAAGCACCGTACAATTAAAATGACTCCAACTGAGGCTTCTAAGCAAGAGAATGAGGGGAAGGTAAGGGAGATCTTTCTAGGTAGGCATTCTAAGTTGAAAAAGCAGTTTAAAATAGGTGATATCGTTCGAATAAGTAAGACTAAAGGGAGATTTGAGAAAGGCTATCTACCAAATTGGTCCGAGGAACTTTTCAAAATAAAGGCAATTCACCCTAGCGGAATGTACGAACTTGAAGACCTAGCCGAAGAGCCAATTCAGGGTCTATTCTATCCCGAGGAGTTACAAAAAGTAGATAAACCAGACTCTTATTGGGTTGAGAAGATAATAAAAACTAGAAAAAGGGGCAGGAAAAAAGAGTATTTTGTCAAGTGGCTAGGCTATCCAGAAAAATTTAATAGTTGGATATCTGAAGATGACGGATTTCTATATGTTCCTCCCCAGTAACACGGGAGACTTCGAAACCAACTCTCTAAATGACTACCGGGTTAAACTCCCTCATAGAATTAAATTACAGGGCGAGTGGGAAGTTGCGCTTGTGGAAATGATGTATCCGGTGACTTGGGGTAATCTTTCTGCAGCTAACTCGGCCGTCTCTTTTAAGTTTCCTGACAAGACCTCAATGGTTAAACTCCTACCTAAACGACACTACGAAACAGTGGACGATCTATGCGATGCAATTAATTTCACTATACTTAATATGGAACACCCCGTCACAGGTGAGAGAGCACCAATTAAATTTAGATTCGATGGTTACAGGCACAGAGTAATGTTTTCAATACCAAAGACCTTCCCTAATACAGTTAAGTTGAGCAAAAATCTCTGGAAGATGCTAGGCTACTACCCTGATCCAATGCAAAGGGACGGTGATCCTGTAGATGACAAAATAATTTTCGTTGCTGAGTCCGAACCAGATCTTAGACTAGGTTTCTACTCTCTCTTCGTTTACTGTGACCTGGTGGCTCCTCAAGTTATAGGAAACGCACTGGTACCTCTAATTCGTGTAGTAACGACAGAGGGAACTCACGGGGCGGTAGTAAATAAGGAGTATCACAATCCACATTACGTCCCTGTCCTCCACAAGGAGTTTGGAACTGTCGAAATCAATATAAACGATGACGCGGGGAGGCCTGTACAATTTGCATTCGGAAAGGTTTACGTTAAACTTCACTTTAGAAGACGACGATAATGCGCTGTCAGTACATACCCGAAACTCAGGGCACTTGGGAGCTAACCCTACTTCAAACTGGTGGGGCGCTTCCGGCATACGCAGGGCTTCCTTACCAACGAGGAGCAGGGATAGGAAACATCTTTAGGGGTCTATTTAGAGCCGCACTTCCAATTCTAAAACGAGTCGGTCTATCTGCAGGTAAAAGTCTTGCAAAAAATGCATTAGCACTGGCATCAGACGTAACCCAAGGCGAAGACATAAAAGCAGCTGCGAAACGGAGAGGCAAACAGTTTCTTGGTGAGACATTAACTGCTGCTGGTGAACATATTCAACAAGGCGAAGGTATCGGTCAAAGACCTAGATCTAACAACATAAAAGGAGTAAAGGGACGAGGTAGACCACCGAAACAAAAGTTAGACATATTCACATAAGAATGACTAAGCAAGTAGATTCTCTATCTCTACCTGGGTTTAAGTCGGAACTGGACCTATTCTCTGTTCCACCTACTCAAGTTGCCGTAGAGCATGGGTACTGGGCGGAAATAGGACCCCAAAATCCAATTACAGACTCAGGTCCTTACCGTTTTAACGTTCCTAAAGATTCGTACATGCTTGATCTAAACAAAAATTACCTCTATCTCAGGGTTAAAATTGAAGGAGATGCTGGAACTCCCATTAACCTTTTCGGTAAAACATTTTTCCAGCGCTGCATAGTCAAACTCTCTGATAAAGAAATTTACAACTCGGGTCCCCACTACGCGTACCAGGCCTACATTGAAACTATGCTAAATTATTCTCGCAATGCAAAAGAAGGTCACTTGCAAGCTGCCGGCTGTGAGTTCGACTCGGGTACAAGGGGCACCTGGGTGGCAACCAAATCTGCTGAGTTTATGGCACCGATCCACTGCGATCTGTTTAAACAGGAAAAGTACCTTCTAAGCGACTGTCAACTGACAATTGAGTTGCACCGAAATCCCGATGAGTTCTGTCTCAGTTCTCAGGGAAGCAGCAAAGTTAAGGTTGAGGACATGCGCTGGTACGTAAGAAAGGTAAGATGTCAGGATTCTATGTCCCTAGCTATTGAAAATATTCTCTCTCAGGGAAACACTGCAAAGTACCCAATCAGACGTACAAAGGTGGTGGCACGGCATCTGAGCGCAGGCATACAAACTATTGTCGAAAATTCTGTGTTCACTGGTCAACTTCCTAGAAAGGTGATTATCGGGATAGTCAAGTCTGAGGCGTTTAACGGTTCTTTGACAGCGGACCCCCTGACCCTGGAAACCATTAACATTACCGAAATTAGTCTAAAATGCGGGGACGAGTACATTCCTAGACAACCCATGAAAATTGACTTCTCCAAACCTAGGGGGTACACTTTCCCTTTTGTTTTCCTTTTTGAAACTCTCGATATGGCTGGGGATGACAAGGGGTGTTATATCAGCTACACAGATTTCAAAGACGGAAATGCCTTCTTCGCCTTCGACCTAACCCCAGATAACACTGACACCGGCGCCATGCAGTTAATTCGGGAGGGAGACGTCTCTCTGCGGATGGAACTGAGTAAGGCGTTGAGTGCTACAAGCTATCCTCAGGGTGTGGAAATCATTATATACGGGGAATTTGACAACCTCATATCTATAGACTATAATCGAACACCTTTCTTCGACTACGCCATATGAATACCTTAGAAATTGAAAACACATTACGACCTCTCGTTAAAAATTTCGTTGGAGTCTTTCCCATTGACCATCTTCCTGAAACAATGCTAGACAATAGCTGCTTCGTAGCCAACACCGACCCCTGCCAACTTCCTGGCCAGCACTGGGTTGCATTGTACCTAGACGATTACGCTGAGTATTTCGACAGCTACGGCCGACCACCACTTAAGGAGTTCGAAAAGTACTTTAACGATAGATTGCAAAAGCATAACCCGGTTCGCTTACAAGATTACACCACTTTCGTCTGTGGGGAGTATTGTATCTACTTTCTTTACCACCGGGACATAGGCTTTTCCTTCGAAGATATAATCTCGTATCTTAGAGAAAGGCCTTCTAAAAATGACGAAATTGTAAAGGGTTTTGTAGACAGTGTAACGATTGGGGTAAATTCATAAATGGACGGTCAGAGCAGCTGGTCTAACGTTGTAAAGCCTTAGGTGTGAAACAATGGGGACGACACAGGAACACACTCCACCGATGGGGTTCGGTTGGGGTAAAGTTCTAATTGCCGTCTGCTCCGTTTTTCTGATCGCGGTTACACTAGTAATTGTTGTTACACCTTCGGGAGTCTGTCTTGATCAACCAATGATAGACCAACTCAGAAAATCTTTCAATCAAAAAGTTAATCTAACCGTCCTCGGAACTGAGCCTTGCTGGTACTCTTTCAATATCGACTGGGCTGAAATATGCTTCAGTCATAACTACGACGTTTTACGCGTCTATATCCCAACAGTCCTCTTAAGGGCTCCCCAAGGAAAAGGGGTAAAAACCACCTGTATATAATGTATATAGTAGGGACCAAAAAAATTATAAAACTATAAAACATCAAAAAAAATCATAAAAACAAAAACACAAAAAAACTACAAAATAAAAAACCATTAATGCGGCCTGGGCGAAAGCTCAGAAGGTTCCCAAGCCCTTCCGGTATACCGGTAAAATCGCAGAGGGGTGGAGACATAAAAGGGAATCAGACAGAAGGACTTGAACTTGATGGATTGAGTACATAAAAACGAATCAACAGAAGACATAAAAACCCAAAATAGCTGGAAAAAAGGGATTGTATGAAGGAAGAAAGAATCTAACATGGCATCGAATATTACTCCCTTTTCTACAACTGCTAACTGTAAACTTTGTCACACACCCTTGGAAAAACTAGTAAACAGTTACTTTCACGAAAATAACGAGGCAACATTTCCCCTGATTGGTCCAATATATTTCTGTGAAAATTGTTACATAAGAAATGGAAGAATAAGGCTGGTACTTTGTTGTTCACACTTAGTAGCAGACGTACAGATTTTTGAAATGGGAACCGACATGCCGGAGCACCGAACTTTTTGTTTCATAAAACCTACTTCAAACTGCCCTATTTGTCTAGAAGATTTTGATAGTCAACGTGTATGTCGAAAGCTGAGTTGTGACCACATATTTCACGAATTTTGTATAACATCTTGGTTTCTGAGACATTACACTTGTCCTGTTTGTCGATCTGAGATAGAAACGGTTAGTGAGGAAAGCAATTTAAACATTATTGAGGCAGGTGTGCTTGCATAAATAAAAAATAGTCAATAAAAGGACTAGGCCCATAAAGAAATACCAATTTTTCATCTCAAAGATAACACAAAAAATGGCTGAGAGATACTATTGGAGTTATGTGGTGCCAACAGCGGATGGTATTAGAGTGGGGCAGTATCTTGGATGGTATAGTTCGTACGAAGAAGCCAAACAAGCTGCTTGTGCCCCTATACTGGCTTTTGGTCCTATTATTGGTTATCCTCCAACGGTTATTAAAATCGAAAGGGTTGTAGGAGGAGAAGTAGTAACGACCATATTTGTTTCTATGGTCGACGGAATAGAACAACAAGTGGATATTTTTCCGGGTCATGTGACTTCGTGGCTACCCCAACAGTCCTCTTAAGGGCTCCCCAAGGAAAAGGGGTAAAAACCAACTAACACTTCTACTAACACAACTAACAATATCTATTTCAAAACTTAAAAAAATCAAAAGTAAAAAAAAATTAAAAACTGAAAAATTGAAAAAAATAAAAATTAAAAACTCAAAAAAAACCACTAATGGGCCGACGCCGGGTCCCCAGCCCCGGGGGAAGAACACAGAGGGGTGGTAAGGAAGGTTGATGACGACTTACAGAAAAAATGTTCAAGGGGTGGGAGGGAGTGGGAGTGACAAATTTGGGATTGGGATTGAGGGTCGAAACGGCGACACTATACTACTTACCGTGTATAATTAACATTAAATTTTAAATTTTAATTTTAAAGCTATAATGTACTAAAGTTTAACTATGCTATAAGACAAAAATCTCTTAATAAATTGCAAATTTCATGTTCCTGCATTGAAATAACTATATAAAATATAAAGCAAACGTTATTACAATGTTCTAGTAACTATAAAAAAGCGAAAAATTGTGCAAAAATTGTCCAAAACGTCAGAAAAAATTTTCGATTTTTGTAGTGTTAAAGAGCTGGTTCCGGTTCCGGTTCCGGTTTTTTAAAGCAAATTCCGGTTCCGGTTTTTTGGAGTTCCGGTCGATCCCTAATATATACCCAAAGTGGTGGGGTGGGGTGGGGACGATTTTAGGTCAAAAATATAATTTTCAAAAGTGGTCAAATTTGGTATCAAATGAAAGGCCTAAGTGAGCTGAGCAACTTTTGTCATAGAACTGTGTACCCAAAATGGCTGTAGAGTGCTGTGGTTGGGTGGGGTGAGGACTTGGGCGATTAGGTCAAAAATAGAATTTTTCAAAAGTGGTCAAATTTGTGTCAAATGAAAATCCGAAGCGAACGGAACAACTTTTGTCATGGAACCACCCACCCAAACTTGCTGTGCCAAATAACGTCACGCGCCTATGAAACTTTTGTCTTTACTTCTTCAACTGGAATTTAAAGGATATATAGACACAGCCGCCCAACACACACATATCCTCTTTTGTTTGGAGCATTTTTGTTACTTAATCTTTAGCTGTTTATAGCTGATTTATAATAAATTGTTTTCAAAAATTTTGCATTTTTTACTTGGTTTGGACCCAACTTTAGGGGGGAGCCAAGGGGGGTCTGAGCTCGGCTTGGTGGGGAGTATATATATACTACTGTGGGTTTGCGAGGACACACATTTAAGCTTCGTCCTTCATTGTGTACAAGAGAGTCCACTAAATGTTTTTACACTAATAGAATAACCGATATCTGGAACAGTTTGCCAAATGAGGTTGTAAACTCGAATAGTTTGGCCAGCTTTGAACGGTCTATATATAACATGAATTTTTCTGATTTTCTCAGGGGTCGGGGTATTAAGTAACCAGACAAGTGGTTTTCCCCCACCCTTTTCTTAGACGCTCAGCTCTCTTTATGTTTATTTCACATCTTGTTTAGTACTAACAATCTAAGTTGTCCGTGTATTTGTTTACATTTTTCGCAGTTCTGTTGATACGTATATACACATTTATGTATTCTGCTACATGATGGAAATATCTAATTGTATTCAATTAAATAATTTTTGAAATTATTATGCTGTTTGTCTACAGAATAAACCAATTTGTTTGTTTGTTTGTTTGTATAGGTGAGTGAGGTCGGGTAGGGGAGAGGAGGGGTCTGGCCTCTCCGTGGTGGATCTTACAGGGTCCGAACTGTAGCTTGGTACACCTATGCTTGACATAAACTAAAGCGCAAATTGTCTTCTCTTCTCAATTCTCACCTCTTATATAGGTATGACGGATGCACGGGCTAAAATATATATTTCGGAACAACTATTTTAGGCCAGCTCGCTGTTCGCTGTTTGTTTCTCGTGTAAAGTTTAAATTAGTGATGGGCACCGGATATTTTTTCATATCCAGATATCCGCCTATTTTGCGTTAACGGATATCCGGATATCCGGTTATCCGCCTATTCCAAACTTAACCTAAACAAAATTTTTCGATTTTGCAGTTACATTTTCAATTTTTCTGTCAATTTTCCGGCAGGCTGTGAATGTCTATCATGCAACCAAGCCGTAACCTTCGTTTCAAAAATATTTTCAGAGGAATTTTTTGAAAATATTTTACAATTTTTGAAATTTTTGTCAAAAATTTGCTAATTTTTCATTGTTTCGACTGAAATGTATACGGATATCCGGATATTTTTCTCAAATCGGATATTATCCGGATATAAAAATTATCCGGATATCCGGATATCCAGTGCCCATCACTAGTTTAAATAGACATGTGTCCATGTTTGATATTTAAAGGATAGACTGTCCAAATTCGATCCTTATATATATAAAGAAAGGAAAATGAAGGCTAAATATACTGTGTTGTTTATATATTTGTTTGAATGTTGATTTGTTTTAGATTTAACGGATTTACCTCTTGGGGAAGTCCTAGCCCTCCAGGATCAGATCGGTCTTAAAGTGTAAGAGTTTTCATAATATATTTAGTGTTGCTGAGTATTTCCAGACTACCCATTTAAATTTTTAAGGCTTGACCAATCGACGATTTCCTATGAGCCTAAGAAGTTTTCGTTTTCAATTAAAAGCTGTATATATATTGTATGTATGTATGTATATATGATATGTATATATATATATATGCATGTAGTCAGGGTGAAGAAAGATAATTTTCGAAATAAGGTTATTACGGGCTATATTGGATTTTATTAAATCTATCGTTTAGGCCTACCCTGAAGAGCGTCCAAAACTATCCTGTAGGATAAATTGTATTATTGTAGCCCCGCTGCTTCTTAGCGAATTTTTAGGGAATTTGAAATTTTTGAAAATTTTGGTCCGTCCATGTGCCGAAATTTGGCAAACTTTGCCGGGCCACCCTGGGGGTGACCTACAGTTGGCGGCGGAAAACCCGTTTTCAAAATTGAATATTTTTCTAATCATTATCATTAAATAAACACGTATGTGTGCAGAATAGAGCCTGTGAATTAGTGTAGGCTTTGGTGGTTTTACCTAGCTTCTGTCCACTATGTGTGGTCCAGATCGCCAAAGTCTGACATGGTGCCATTTCAAGCCGAATTTTTCAATTTCATCAAAAATGGCCAGTTTTCCACTAAACCGGTCTCATTTGGCTTTAAATGCAATAAAAAGATATACGTTTTCTATGTGATGGATGGATGGATGCTTAAAATGCAGAATTTTGGCAAATTTCAAAAATTTCCAAAATTCTATTTTACCTCAAACTTTTTAAAAATGTTGGTATATATATACTTTTAAACTTATTTTAACGGTACGTACACTTCGATTGTTTGATTTACTAGGACTCTTTTTGCAGGGGGCCCAGCCATTTGCCTGAAGAGGATGTGTCACGCTGATACTGCGTATATGTAGAGTATAGTAGGATGCTTCGGTTGATCTTCCATGTTCTCTCATGTGTATGTAATAGCCAGGACGACAACACGACCCGCACAGAAATTGCATTTGTGTTGCTGCTAAGCCTGCTAGGTTTAAACTACGGTCGCTGCTCTGACACGTTCACTGTTCAGTATCGACTGTTTCACGGCGTGCTTACCTCATTTGCATATTCTACATTTCAACTTCTGTGTGAGCAGTGAACTGATTTCAAATCTGCCAATGGAGGATGACCTGGAACGAGTTTTCCATGGAATACTCAAAGTATATAGGTCTTAAAATTTTGTAACAGACAAAAAGTATTATTATAGCGCGGCGGGAAAAATCTTAAAGATCGTCCAAAATATATTTGTAGAAGAGAAGAGCTCATTTATGAGAAGGAGCCTTCAACCTCAGAGCCATCGTCCTCACCTCAGAGATCATCCAAGCGGCAAAGCAAAAAGAAGTAAACAATGAAATTCTCTTTTCTTTCTGTGCTAATTTCAAGATACAGTAATGCTATTAGATGCAGGGGCGTATCTAGGATTTTAAAAAGGAAGGGGTCCAACCCGAAAAGACGGGCTCCAAGTCTAAGTTTTTTCAAAAATGGCCAAATTTGGGCAAAATAGCTGAAAGTTTTCCGAAAAGGGGAGGGGCCGGAGCCCCTGGACCACCCTCCTGGATACGCCCCTGGTTAGATGGGGTTACGTTTGTCAGCTTATATATATTCTCATTACTAGTTTAATGGTTTAAATCCACATTTTGCTGAAAATACCTCGTGAAAGAGGGTTTACCTTGTGCTTTGTCCGTCACTTCTGGCTTTGCGCTGTAAATCCTAAGCTGCCTATAAAATATTATTTTTGTTGCTTTGTGTTCCGTCAATTAGTTTTTATTTTTGCATCATTTTTGTGTGTATGCTTCGTGTAGGCCGGCTGAAGTCTCGTCCAAGATCCCTGTCTCATCTTTCCGGGAAGTCTTTCCAACTAAACGGGTGAGTCTCCATCTGTTTCTGGTTTCGTCACCGCTACCTTGCCAGTAGTATTCCTTGTCGGTGCAAATGTGTTTTCACTTTGAAGCCTTTTCCTTGTAAATGTAATGCACTATGGCTTGGAAAAGTTTGACATTTTGTAAGCAGTTCTGTAGCTTTAATCCCTTGGTTTATTCTTGTGGGGGAGGGGTGAGTGGATGCCCTCCAGAAATAGCGCACCCTTCCCTAAAAACTAGAGAGTGTCCCTTCTGTTTCAAATTTTACCCTGAAAAATTCGATCAGCAAGACCAATTTTTAATAATTTCTCAGTTTTTGCCTTTTTGACCATTAGATCTTCCTATTTTTGCAATAAAATAACTTACTGTGTATGCTAGAAAAATAGTGCTGTTTTTGAAAACTTTCCCCAAATTCCTTGCCCCTCAGACTTTTGGCCTGTCCCCAAAAATTCCTGGAATAATCCCGGAATACGTGATGAAACTAAAGTCGTTATGTAAATTACTTTTTGTTAAGAGATCCTCTCGTGATCCAAGATTTGATTCCAAGTCTGGCGGTGACTTTTCTGACCGTTATTTTCAACAGAACTATGGTTTTCTCTCTGACTTGAAAAGGGAGGAAAGATTGGTACGACAGTCGTTATTATATATATTTATATAGTTTTGTTGATCTGATTGATGGAATTTCCCGATGTTATTCTCTTATCCCTGTGTCATTTATGCCAGGGTATCATAAGGGTCGCGGCAGCGACTCTTATAATATGTGTGAAAAGTGGCTGGCGACAGTGTAAAATAAGCTGCGCAGAAGCTGCGCAAAATCCTGCGCAGATTTCATGCGCAAATTGTAGAGCACATGGAGTTTAGTATATCTGTGAAGTTTCAGACCTGTATCACTTACCGTTAAAAAGTTTCGCCCCGGACCGGTTATGGCGGCGATGTTTCTTTTCCGGTTTCTCCTATTTGATGGTTGTATTGTACATAATGTTCGCCGCTTTCACGTGATCTGCAGCGGTGGGCCAACCTAAAGGGCTATAGGGTCTAGTAGCACCCTCTAAAGAATTTAAGAATCACAACTTTTTTTGCGCCGCAGCTGCGCCACAGCGCCGCAGCTGCACCACAGCGCCGCAGTGGCGCCGCGAAGTCGGCTCATAGCGAAAAGTGACCATTTTTGTGGTCGTCGCTCAGGTCGAACGTTACGAGCTGGAGCTGATTTCTTTTTATATTCAGAAATTACATATATTGAACTAACTAACGGTCCAGGTTGCGTTTCTCTATCACTGCCCTAGCGACCACAGTGACCCGTCAAAAATGGCGAAAATTCGAAAAATGATAAATCAAAATTTCTCGCTATCTATTCAACTTTAAAAGCTCAGACCTTCCATACAATGGTTTTCTGGCACGGAGAATCGATTCCCGCAGTCAGTGTTACCGTCAGACTTACCCATCTTGCTGGGCTGATTCCGCTTTGCCGTCGGGAGGGTCAAGTCGGAAACCGCTTCCTGGAGGTCCACGGTAGGCTCTACCTGGCCTGTCAAAACTTTGTCTATAGGGGTTTTCTGGTGTGCCCAGCTCATTCGCGGTATCCGTTTTGCCGTCCGACATGCCTATATTGCTGGGCTGGTTCCAGTTTGCCGTTTGAAGGGTCAGTCGGGTGGGGGGTCAAGTGGTCGAAAATAAAATTTTTCAAAGTGGTCAAATTTTGTATCAAATGAAAGCCCTAAGTGAGCTGAGCAACTTTTGTCATAGAACTGCATACTCAAAGTGGCTGTAGAGTGCTGTGGTGGGGTGGGGTAGGGTGGGGTGGGGACTTAGGCGATTTTAGGTCAAAAATGGAATTTTTCAAAAGTGGTCAAACTTGTGTCAAATGAAAGTCCTATGCGAACGGAACAACTTTTGTCATGGAGCCACCCACCCAAACTTGCTGTGCCAAAAAACGTCACGTGCCTACGAAACTTTTGTCTTTATATACTTCTTCAACCGAAATGTAAAGGATATAATATAGACACAGCCAACACACACATATTATCCTCTTTTGTGCGGAGCATTTTTGTTACTTGTATATTTATCAGGGATCTTTAAGAGGTATCCCGAGGGGGAGAGAGTTTTTGCAAAAATGAGCGGAAAATTGTTGTTTTTGGCATACGTATATACCTATATTCCATGTAGAAATGCAAAACCTTCTCAAAATGCCCGGATTTAGGCTAAAAATAGACTCGTTTTGAAGCTGGAAGCAAGGCGGAAATTTCAGAAAATTGCCTGTTTTTTGGCAAAAATTTGGGCACCCAAAAATTGCGCAGGAAGCAAAAATCCCGGGAGGGATCGATTTCGAGGATGGCCGCCCCTCTCCAGTAAAAATATCCTGGTATATATATATATAGTTTCATGCTAACCTCGCTCACTTGTCTATTTTTAACGACAAAATAAAAATAGCCTCACTTTTATGTAGGCCCCACCCAGCTGGGTTTATTTTAGGCAAAAATAAGTGGGTGGGTGGAGAGGGGGGACGCCCCCCACTAGTGGGGAGGGGAGGTCGAAAAGTGGGGGGATAAAATGGGCCAAAAATTCCAAAACACCTGTATAAATTGCCTGTTTTTCACATACACTGCTATAAGTATGCTTAAAAGTGCTCAAAAATCAAGTTTTAGCACCAAATAAGGCGATTTTTGATCAAAAATTTCCGGCGACGCCGGAAAAAATTTGAAAATTTTGACCAAAAATCCTAAAAATTTGGCAATTTCTGGGCACCTTAGGGTGAGTGGGGGGGGAAAGCCCAAAAAAGTGGGGGGTGGGGGTGAGTGGGGAGGAAAGCCCAAAAGAGTGGGGGGTGGGGCCGAGTGGGGGAGGGGCGCCCGCCCCCGCAGTAAAATGAACCCAGCCCCGGATTTTGAAATGGGGGTCCAATGTCAAATTCAAGGGGGACTCTGGTGGCGGAGCCACCCAGAAATTAAGAGTTTTGCTTTTTGCCCAAAAATCATGCATTGCTGTTTAATTCTTCAAAAAGTAAATTTTTGTGCCTGCGGCGCGAATGGCTTTTAAAAAGGGTTGGTTTTGCTATAAAATTGCAAAAGTGTTGCCTTTTGTCGCCCCAAAAGAGGAGTCTAGACCCCCGAGACCCGTCCCTGGGTTTGACCCGTCCCTGGGTTTGGCCTTACTGCAGGAACTCTCAAACTTTGTTCTGAAAACTTTGATACTCTGGACCTGCTAGTCCTCCCTCTCCCCAAAGATTCAACAGATTAATTTTAATCTGTTGGATTCTGTGTTTGGTGAGCCCCCCTCACCCTGAAAGGTCCTATGTAAGTGTTCATTTGTTTTACTCTTTGTGTGGTGTGTTATTAAATTGTAGGCTTTAGAAGAGGCTGTCGTTGAAGAGACCCAGGATGACAGGAAAGCTCGATTGAAGGCCATGCTTAAGAAACTGGTATCTTAGTGATTTCGGGCGCCGGTTTTTTCGGTTTTCCTTAAGATCTGAACAAAGTATACTTTTTGTGAGCATTCTTTTCTGTTGCCTTTCAAGTGGGTTTTCACATTACAAAGTTTCTCGTGTAAGTTGTATCTTTTCCAATAAGGCGGATAACTTCTCTCTGCGTACATATATGGCGGCTTTGTGTTCTAGAAAGATCAAGAACTGACGGAGAAAGAGAAGCAGAAACGAAAGAAACGGATTCGGGATCTCCGACAAGAGAACGCTGAAAGACTCAAGCACGGAAGGCAGCCCTATTTTGTCAAAAAGTGTACGTATGTAGTTTCTTTTTTATTTTTGTATTACCTCTTATTATCATGATGAAAATGTTTCCCCAAAACTTTTTAAAATAGCTTCATTGTGTTGTTGGTTTTGTTTACGGTAGTGTTCGGTTCTTTCTAGAGTTGTGCCATTAAACATTTTCCAGGGTGGGCCTGGGCTCGGGTCTACTAACATAGCCGGGTCAGGCCCGGCCCGGGCCAGGAAGCTCGATTCTTGGCCCGGTACAGGACCGGATATCAGGTCCACCCGCGTATTTAGAAATTTAAAATTTTTCAAAATCTCTGATTTCTGAGCTTTCAGAAAATTTGTCCGACTTTACTTCAATACCAAACTCTCGACAAATTTTACTCTTTTGGTCCAATTTAAGTTTGCTAGACTATACATATACTTAGTTAGTGAAGTCTATCGTCGAGTGTTTATCAAGTCTATAGTCAAAAGATACCGTAGAGACAATACAGTATATATCTATTCGTGAGAACTGTATAATTTAAACGTTTAAACTGGAATTCAAAATGGGCGAACGAATAACGAACTTGGTTCTGGTAAAGAATTAGGTAACAAGTCATAAGCTTGCAAATAAGTATAGCAGGTTTTTTTAGTGTGAGCCTAAAGTGAGTGCGTTTTATTAATACGCGGGCCGGGCACATCTCTTTTTTCCAAGATTTCATTCAATTCGTTTGTTCTTTTTATTTTAGCGGTCTTGAAAAAAGAAGAGCGGGAAGCGAAGGAGGCTGAACTGAAGCGTTCGGGGAAGCTGGAGAAATACCTAAAGCGGAAGCAGAAGAAGCTGGCCAAAACTGAGAAACTCCCTTTTGCATAGACTACATGATGCCACTAATTGATTTTGCTTTGTGTTTTCTTGTAATTAAATAGAAGCGTATTCCCGTGAAACTGAAGCTACTGATCTAAAGTCTGACTAAAATATCTTGGAACCGAAATGTGAGCGGCTGTCCTGAATTATCATTTGAAGGTAACCTATATACTGTATATATTTTTAGAATCCTCAGGAACCCGAGATTTCGAAAATCCGGAAAAATCCGAAATTCCGGGTGTCATTCACGGAAAGTTTAAAATTTTTAATTTTTCTCCCAATTTATCGTAATCAAAACTTCGTTTTTATAATCGAATAGAGCTCCCGCTACAAAGGTTTGCTCTTAGAAGGATTTCACGAAAATGTACCCAATTTCCGGAATTCCAAATTTCCGGATTTTTAAAAATTTTCTCCAATTCCCACAAGATGAGCATCTTTCGAAAACCCTCATCGAGCTAAACAAATTTTGTAATAGAACGAACTCTTGAAAATGCACTGAATTCCCGGAATTTATGAAAACCGGATTTTCCGGATTTCAGAAAGTTTCTCCAATATCCCTCAATATGGGTATCATTCGAAAGCTCTTGATGAGCTGAGCAAAGTTTCTAATAGAGCCAACTCGCGGAAATGACTCCACTTCTCGGAATTAAAGAAAACGTCCAAGCTAGGTGGGAAATCCGGAATTTGAGAATTCCCGGAATTTGGTGCATTTTTGGAAATTGGTTCTATTACAAGATTTGTAGAGCTTTCGAATGATACTCATACTGTGGGTAATGGAGCAAATTTAAATTCTAAAAATCCGGTTTTCTCGAATTCCGGGAATTTAGTGCATTTTTACGAGTTCGTTCTATTACAAACGTTGTTCAGCCTGATAAGAGCTTTCGAATGATACCCATCTTGTGGGTATTGGAGGAAAATTTTTAAATCCGGTAATTTTGAAAACCCGGAATTCCGGTATTGGATGCATTTTCGTGAAATGCTTCAAAGAGCCAAAAATGTGTAGCGGGACCCGGCCTATTCGACTGTCAAGACCAAGTATTTATTGCCATAAAAATTGGGCGAAAAACTAAAAATTTTAAATTTTCCGTGAATGGAATCCGGAATTTCGGATTTTTTCCGGATTTTCGAAATCTCGGGTTCCTGAGGATTCTAAAAATGTCGTACATTGTATAGGCTACCTACAAATGATAACTCAGGACAGCCGCTCACATTTCGGTTCCAAGATTTTTTGGTCAGACTTTAGTTTGAGCAGAGACCTGAAACTAGCACAAACTATTTTGAGTCCTTCCTCTAAAATGAATAAAGCTGGTATTTCGCTAATATTTATTTCTGTAGTGGGAGCATAAATATTTATCCATTACGCGTTATATTTTCTGTAGGCTAGAAGCCGTCGTAGATTAGGTCCCGGCCGGTAGCAAATCATTCTAAAATGCTTTTAAAAATTATTCTTTGTGGAAGTTGTGTTTGTAATTGCATTGCCTTCAAACGGGCTGCGCTTTGTGTATTGGGAGGGGAGAGGGTTGGGCTCCGTGGTTGTGGTACCCGAGTAAGCTAGTAACCGGTATGCAAGCTAGTAAAAGGAAACGTTGAGTTAGACGAGGGAACTGTGGCTAAGTTGTTGAAAATCGAAAAGAAACGTGATGTCGTACACATTCGCAAAACCATCATAACTCATAAAATGTAATACACAATAACGCGACTAAACTATAATGTTTTTAAGGTATTGAGAATGATAAATGGATAATCCGCTAAATTCTGCATAGTAGGTAGGTACCCTGAACTTTTGACGAGATTCTAAAACGTGCTTTTGGCACAGGTGCTTGTAGTTGCTGATGCTGATGCAAAACTTATTTGAATGGTTAAGGCAGTACAGCAAAGGGCAAATCATATTTCTGTAGTAAACACATTTACCAAAGCTATACGAGAACATGAAACTTGCTGCTGGAATTGCCCCGACGAGCAGAAAAAGGACTACTACTTATACAAGGACAATGCTTTTAAGGTGCTGGTTTCCTTTCGGGTATTTTTGACTCGTACGGCTTTAATCCTTTGCTTAAGGTGCTGGTATCCTTTTGTGCAGTGCTTTTGTGGTGATTTTTCGAAACGCTATAACTTTCGCCATTTTGGGAGTTGGAAAGAGCTTTATACATCGTTTTAAAGCTTATAATTTGTACATTAACATGAGCTTACGAAACTAGCAAAATTGGGAAAAAATAGCAAAAACTTCCAACATGCTGACATCTGGCAGACTGAATATATATAGACCAAAAATTTTTGAACATCAATTTCTCAAAACTGTAGAATCGGCAAAATTTTTTCTTGTGTCATGACATAAAGGACATGTGGGCCGAGGGACATTTTTTTGGATTTGGCTCAACAAGTCTCAGTACTCCAAAAAATCCGGCACATGCGCGATTACACGAAATTTCGCAACTTTCTATTCAGTTTTCTCACAACTGGAGAAGTTTTAGGTCAAACCAAGAAAAATGTCCCTCCGCAATAGGGTGAATTGTCATTTAGCCGAAAACCACGCGAATCCATTGTGCAGTTTTTGAGAAATCAATGTTCAAAACAAAATAATCGCAATTTTGCCAAAATGGTTTTTCGGCGAATTCTCTAGCTTAAAGCAACGAACTCCAGCGAATAGGTATTAATAAACCGCGCAATTGGACGGTGTATCGATTGAGTATAAATAAGCCGAAATTGTCTGTAAGATTTGGCAGTAATTTTGAAAAAACTGATTTCGTCAAAAATGCCCATTTTTTGACCCCAAAAATCGTTTTTGGATTATACTGCATTAACCACTAGAGGTAGCTCAAAAGTTGTAAAAGCAAAAATGTTCATTTTGGTGCCCTCTTTCCAGCCATAACAACCAATCCGGTGTAGCGACTATGTACTGAGAGAATAAGGGCTTAAACCAAAACTTTCTTATCTTTACACCTAAAAATCCGGGACTGGCCCCAGAATGTTAAAGAGTACGAAAATAATGAATTTGGAAAGTTTCATCCACTTTCATAAAGAATTGAAGCTTGTAGGGTCGAATTTACACAAAGCGATACCAGCACCTTAAATAGCTGAAACTTGGCAAATAACCTATTTTCATTCTGGGGCCAGTCCCGTATTTTTAGGAGAAAGATAAGAAAGTTTTGGTTTTTGCCATTTTTCTCTCAGTACGTAGTCGATACAACGGATTGGCTGTTGTTGGGTCAGTGTAAGCAAAAACGATTCTGGGGGTCAAAAAAATGGCCATTTTCGAGGAAATCGATTTTTTAAAATTACTGCCAAATCCTTTTGGCAAAATCGCGATTAAGTTGTTTTAAACATCGATTTCTCAAAAACTGCTCAACAGATTCCGGAGATTTTTGGCAGAGTAGAAATTCGCACTATTGCAGGGTCGTTTTTCTTGGTTTGAGCTAAAACATCTCAAGTCGCGAGATAACTCAATGCGAAGTTGCGAAATTTCGTGTTTTTGAGCATTTCGTCGATTTTCTCGAAGGTTAATACCTAGTGAGCCTAATCAAAAAACGTCACTCGGCCCATATTTCCTTCATATCATGGCGCAAGAAAAAATTTTGGCCGATTCTACAGTCTTGATAAATTGATGTTCAAAAATTTTTGGTCTGTTTTCAGCCTGTCAGATGTCAGTGGTTCAGAAAATTTTTGCTAGTTTTGTGCTAATTTTGCTAGCTTCGTAAGCTGATGTGAATGTACAGATTATACGCTTTAATACGATGTAGAAAGCTCTTTCCAACCCCCAAAATTGCGAAAGTTATAGCGTTTCTAAAACATCACTACGATTAAGCACTGCACAAAAGGATACCACCACCTTAAGAAATAAACAGACGTCACAATTTTCATCAAGGCGTCATTTATAGTGAATACTTGTAGGGGATGGCTGCAAACCTTTGCAGTCATTTTACAAAATTCGATGTATGTCGAATTAGTGTTGTGTACCGACACTGTCCAGACAGGCCAAACCCATCGCTAAAGTGGGCCGGCCGAACAGGCCGGCCGGTCCAATACGACGTACCAGTGACAGTTTCTACTTTTTAAACTTAGCTTGCTAAAATCTGCCTTGAAAGCGATCAAATATCTCATATTTTTAGCTGTATCTTGGATAGCCTTAGAAAACGTAGAAAACGGCGTACTGTGCCATACCGTTCAAGCCCTTCCCCTCCCCCTTGGGGCAACAATAACAAATCTTCTAGAATCCCCCTTCGCTCGCTATGGATTGCCTGAGGCGAGCAGTAAGCACAAATCAAAATGTAGGTATGTTCTTTAATTGCTTTTATCAAAAAATGCAAAGCCGGTGCAATTTAGATACGCCGTCCAAATTGTAAAAGTAGCTTGCAAATAGGAATTGCTGGCTAATAGGCCGCTGACGGTGTTTCCATCTATTCAGTCACATACGATGTTCTCTTGCAACTGCAAGCAAAATCTTAAGCATCAGTAATTAGCTAGTTTACGGTCAGCAAACAGCAGTTTACTCAAACTTTTCACCTTAGGACTCTCAGCATGTGGTCCAAAACTATTGTGTAACCAATTAAACTGAGCGGACATGCGCTTGTACCTAAGCGGCCCAGATTGGACGTAAGTTCTTGAAAATGCATTCATTAAGGTGGTGGTATCCTTTTGTGCAGTGCTTTTGTGGTGTTTTTTGAAACGCTATAACTTTCGCAATTTTGGAAGTTGCAAAGAGCTTTATACATCGTTTTAAAGCTTATAATCAGGACATTTATATGAGCTTACAGAACTGGCAAAATTAGCAAAAAATAGCAGAAATTTTCTGACAAGCTGACATCTAACAGGATGAATATAGACCAAAAGTTTTTGAACATCGATTTCTCAAAACTGAAGAATCGGCCAAAAGTTCTTTTTGTGCCACGATATGAAGGACATATGGGCCGAGGGACGTTTTTTCGGATTTGGTTTAGCAGGTCTTCACGGTCGAGAAAATCGGCCAAATGCACAGTAACACGAAATTTCGCAACTTCGCATTGGGTTTTCTTGCAACTCAATACGTTTTAGAAAAAAAACAAAGGTAAACGTCCCTCCGCAGAAGTGCGAATTTCGATTTTGCCTAAAATCTCCGGAATCCGTCGAGTATTGAGAAATCGATGTTCGAAACAAAATAATCGCAGTTTTGCCAAAATGGTTTTTCGGCCAATTCTCTAGCTGAAAGCAATAAAGTCCGGTTAATAGGCATTAGTGATGTGGATCGGATCGGCAAAATCGATCCGATCCGCGATCCGGAGGCCGGATCAGATCGGATCGGATCGGATCGGTAGACCTGCTGGATCGGTCTGGATCGGATCGCTTGAGTCAGCCGGATCGGCGATCCGACTTCATACCCAACATCACATAAAATTAAACCGTACCCGACTCATATTTGTGACTGAACTTGACTTCTATCACTGCACTGCTTGGTGCGTACGTTGCTAGTACAATATTTTCCTTCTACAAACCAAACTTGATTTTGGTTTTGGGTCTCTCAAACTTAGCATTCAGTAAGTATGTAACAACTTATACAGCAACTTAGCACTTTTCCATACTATACGATTTTATGCAATGCATCTGGTGTCGAATATTGAAAATATTCAGTAAATCAATTTCCGAGTTTACTAGCATCCATTCTGTTGAAACCCGTCCTGAGCCTCCTGAAGCCCCCGAACATTTGTGCCACAGTCCCACCCCACTCCCCTACGCCCCCCGCGACAGAACTTTATCCCCCGTTGTGCAGTCCCGGACATTTACATCGCGGTCCCGCCCAGCTCCCAATCAATAACTTTTGTCCCCGACCTTCCCATTTCCTGAAATTTTGCGGCGCAGAAGGGACAGGATCCGTCTGATGAAGAGTAGGAGAACCAGTCGAAACCGGTAACGGAAGAAAGGTGAACGTTGTTTTGGGTATTC
>JASAND010005484.1:0-47914 GCA_030248195.1 Trissonchulus latispiculum
GAAAACAGAGTTTCCAACAACTAGGAGCAAGCGTTACCGGGATTAATGCGCAGAATTCCTTGTCTGAGGACAAAACATCAGAGTCAAATTAAGGTAACGGCCTCGAAAGCAAGCCTCTGCCTATCCATTAGGCTAACAGAAAGAAAATTAAATGTTACTTAACTTTTTAGCGCTTAATATTACCTTTTCCGTGCCACGAATGGACCTCCTTTTGAGCCGCATGTTGCTTCAACCGAGAGAATTTGAAAATTTGGTCGAAAAGTTTAGTTTTACTTACTTATTATTTGTATTGGTTATGAGTGCAATATCAAAAGGCTAGCAAAAGAGTACCAACACAAACACATAGTGCTTAAGGTGGTACCGTGTTCTCGCGCTTAAGGGAACACCCACTTAATGTGGTGATTCCTTTTGGGCACATATTGTTATTTGGCAGCGTAAATCAAGATGAAATTTGATGAAACTTTCCGAAATAAGTTCTTTTAGCGTTCTAACACCCTCCGCGCAATCCCGACTCAAAAATTCGAGATTTCCGGACTAGAGTGGTTTTTCCAAATTTCGTGATCGTTTGGCAGCTGCTATACAGTTATGACTATATTCATTCAAAAGATCTCATTGGGCTTTACGTTTTTGCTTTTTAAAGCAAGTTTCTAGCTTTTCTCTACCGTGAGATATAGCCGATTTTCTTGTTTTGGCGTCGACAAACTTGCCATTTTTGAAGAAATCAAATAATCCAACATTTCTTGAACTACTTCAAGTCGTAAAATCAAACTAAGGGCGTCGATCTGAAGGTCTCACAGGGACAAAGTATCCGACGCATGATCGTCTTCCAACTGCTATCCTGTAGGCTGCTATCATAAAAATGTAGTTTTTGCAAAACACGACCAATTTTTTTTCCAAAGATTGTGGAGCATTCACCATGCAAGCTGGAGGGCTGCTACTGAACAAATCTGTTCTGCACAAACATACCCGGGACGATTTTTTAGTTTCCCCGATTACTGCTTTCTAGCTAAAGTAATCGCTTGACAAATTTGGAAAAAGTAGGCAAAATACAGGTTACGCACACATTTCAGCTTATTTCTCTATAACGAAGAGCGATTTCACAATAAATAAAAAATCGTCCCCAGCTATTTGATGGAGGTATCGAATGATATAACCGATGTCTCGCGAAAAATTTACTTGAGTCTGCAAAAATTCTGGAAAATTATACTTCTTCTAAAATGTGTTAAAAATATTTTAGAAAAGCAACATTAGTTTCGCGGCTTGCATTAAAAAAAGAAAATGTCAAGCTACATTCTGATGTAAGAATGACTTTTAACTCTAAGTAATGAATGAGTTATAATGGTGAAAACTTTATGTGACCAAAGGGAATCACCACCTTAGAAGAGAACATGTTCTCTTAAGCGAGCATGTTCTCTTAAGTGAAATCAGAAAATACTGAAGCATAATTCAGAAATTGTTTTTAACAGTTAAATTTACTAAGAATTGGTCAACTACTGCTGAAGTTCAAGTTAGTTTAAGAAGAATTAATCACTGGTACCATAAACATGGCAACAGCAATTATACACAAAATAAAAAAGTAAAATCGATAATTGCTTCTCAGTGGTACTGGACATTCACTTAAACGAGCATGTTTTCTTAAGTGAGCATGTTCTCTTAAGGTGCTGGTATCGCTTTGTGTAAATTTGACCCTATAGGCTTTAATTCTTTATAAAAGTGGATGAAACTTTTCAAATATACTGTTTCGGTGCTCTTCCAACATTCTGGGACCAGTCCCGCATTTTGGAGTGCAAAGATAAGAAAGTTTTGGTTTTTGCCATTATTCTCTCAGCACATAGTCGAGACACCAGATTGGCAGGTATGGCTGGAAAGAGGGCATAAAAAATGAACATTTTTGCTTTTACAACTTTTGAGCTATCTCTAGTGGTTAAGTCAGTATAAGCAAAAAACGGTTTTTGGGGTCCAAAAATGGCCGTTTTCGAGAAAATCAGTTTTTTCAAAATTACTGCCAAATCGTGCGGACAATTTTGGTTTATTTATACTCGATCGATACACAGTCTCATTGCACATTTTATCAATGCCTATTAGCCGGAGTTTGCTGCTCTAAGCTAGAGATTTGGTCGAAAAACCATTTTGGCAAAACTGCGATTATTTTGTTTTGAACATCGATTTCTCAAAAACTACCCAATGGATTCGCGTAATTTTTGGCAGAATGAGAATTCGCACTATTGCGGAGGGACATTTTTCTTGGTTTTAGCTAAAAACATCTCCAGTTGCGAGATAACTCAATGCAAAGTTGCGAAATTTCGTGTCACCGCACATGTAATGGATTTTCTTGAACGTTAAGACGTGCTGAGCCAAATCCAAAAAAATGTCCCTCGGCCCACATGTCCTTTATAGGACAGCACAAGAAAAAATTTTGGCCGATTCCACAGTTTTGAGAAATCGATGTTCAAAAATTTTTGGTCTATATTCAGCCTGTCAGATGTCAGTATGTCAGAAAATTTTAGCTATTTTTCGCGGATTTTTACTAGTTTCGTACTCTCATGAGAATTTGCAGATTATAAGCTTTAAAATGATGTATAAAGCTCTTTCCAACTCACAAAATTGCGAAAGTTATGGCATTTCAAAAAATACGCACAAAAGCACTGCACAAAACGATACCAGCACCTTAAGTGAAATCAGAAAATTTTCCAATTTTACCCGTATTGCACTTAAGAGAACATGTTTTCTTAAGGTGGTGATTCCTTTTGGAGACATCAACTTTGAACCATTATTACTCATCCATTATTTGGCATTAAGAAGCCATTTTTATATCAAAATGTAGCTTAACATTTTCTCGGTTTAATGAATGCAATGAACCCAATTTTATTTTAGAAACTATTTACTGCATTTTCGAAGGAATTTAATTTTCCAGATTTTTTGCAAGCGAAACTAAACTTTTCATGATGCATCGGTTGCATCATTCGATACGTCTATCAAATAGCTGGGGACCCTTTTTTAGTTATCAGGAAATCGCTCTTTGTTATGGAGAAATTTGCTAAAAACGTATGTGCAACCTGGATTTTACCCACTTTCCCCAACTTGGGCAAGCGACTACTTTAGCTAGAAAACAGCGATCCGGGCAACTAAAAAAGGGTCCCGGGGTATTTTTTGCAGAACACATATGCTACGTGGCAGCAGTCTAGGTGGCATATTAAATTCTCCACAATCGCTGGAAAAAATTTGGTCATGTTTTTGCAAAAAACTACATTTTGTATGATAGGAGCCTACGGGATGGCACTTGGAAGATGCCTTGGATCATGCCTCTGCTAATTGGCCTCTGTGAGACATTCAAATCGACACTTTTAATTTAATTTTACGGCTTGTTTAGCAATAAGCTTTAAGTGGTAATGCATTATTTGATTTCTGCAAAAATGACAACTTTGCGAAATTTGCCTTTGCTTTGCCAAAACTTTGACTTGCCACTTTGCCAAAGACTTTGCCAAAAATGAAAATTTGTTATCTCACGATAGAGAAAAGCTAGAGAGTTGCTTCAAAAGGCAAAAAATGTAGAGAATAATGGGATCTTTCGAACAAATATGATTATAACTATGCAACTACGGCCAAACTGTCAAAAATTCGCAAAAGCTGCCCTGAACGCCGATGTTGAATTTTTGAAGCGGGATTGCGCGGAGGGTGTTAGAACGCTAAAAGAACTTATTTTGGAAGGTTTCATCAAATTCTATCTTGATTTGTGTCGCCAACCAACAATATGTGCCCAAAAGGAATCACCACCTTAAATACGGTAGTACCACTAGCTGGACTTCCTACGTAAGTTTTGCAGCAATTTCTTCAAAAATTTAGGTGAATCAAGTTTGGCTGGCAGGCTATCTTTGCACAAAATTTTGGTGTTAGAGAGTGCATAATTAATTGGCTGGCTACAATCATGGCTTTACGCATACGCAAATAATCAAAATTTTATTTGAGCTCTATATGATACATTTAACTCTTCCACGTGAAAGAGCACAAAAAGCGCTTAAAATGATATGCATATCTCTTCTGTACGTGGTTATCAACAGTTACAGATGTTTGTACATGTGGCTGAATTACGTTGACCGTTTGCACACACAATGTAAAGTAAGAACAGTTTATCCGAAAATTAAATCTACTGGGTTTTAACGGTTGTCATTGTGCATTATTTAACAGAAAACACTTTGCAGTTGCTTGAAAGTATTGGAAATTCCAAAAACCAAAGCAAACAATGAATGTTTACGGAATCTTTGTTTTTGATTTTCTCGTCACTCCTTCAGCCAAAATGGACCAAATTTTGCAGATATGTTTTATGTCTGTATACTCTCAGGCCGTTTTCTGTTTTTGGAAAAACGCAATAAGCAAGATATAAAATTTACAAATTTTTGAAATACGCTAAAAAACGGAAAACTTACTTTCACGAAAAACTAACAAAACGGCCTGAGCGTATATGTAACTAACCAATACTGCTGCTCCATCCATAACTTATAAAAGAATTAGGAGTCGTCATTAAGTCTAATCGCGTCTAAGGCTAACTATAAAGACACCTGCTAGCTCCAGAAAATTTGAAAAACTGGAGAAAACCTAGTCACTGTTATTTCGCTGAGCAGGGGTAATTATAATAAAAATCACCAGCCTTTTTAGGATTCTAATTTCGCCTACACACGGATTGGTACTGTGTTGTCGTATGTACAGACATTAGCACCAAGATTATTTAAGCTATTCTAATATACTGGTGATAGAAATTAATTCTTCTAATTGGAAAACCTAGTTTTGGGATGATAAATAATAGCTAAGGTAGGTAAGGAATAGAAAGACCGACAATCAGCATAGATAATGTAAATGTCTATTCAAGCAGTAAAGTTGGAAGCTGTTATGATATGTTATGAAACGGATTAACCACAATTTTCACTCGATTTTGAAAATTCCTGCAGCGTCCTCTGGGCTGAACGCAATCAATTATAGTCTGACACAACAATGTGCGTAGATCGTAGAATACAGCGATCACTTACTGCATGTAGTATTCATCAGAGACCCATAACATTCGCTATATATTTTCGGAATCCCCGTGATGAGAAAAAATTTTTATAAAATTTAAAAATTAGAAAAATTAGAAGAATTCCAAATATCAGCTTATCTGGTTTTTCTCTGGAAATTCTAAAAATTTCTGCCTTTCTGCAAAATTTTCTCATCTGACCCTCGCTGCATGAAAACTAAAACTGCAATATAAATGAAAATACTACTAAGTCCTGTAATCGTTGTGTATCAGCTTGGCACATTGACTGTCCACTGGGCTGTAGGAGGACCTCTCAAACACAGTGGCGACATTTCAGGTTTCCTTGGCAAACGATAGCCTGTTGTGTAAACAGCGGTAGTGAATACAGCAGATGCTGAAAAAGCTACAAGGTTAGATGCGATAAGTTTCCTTGGATAAGCTGGCATAAAGAATTATGCTGATGCAGGCTAGCAACCGATCCAACAAAATCAGCAATGAAAATGTTGAAACCAAGCTAGTACTGAATATAAAGCAGAAAAGATAGATTGCTTTCATACAACTATAATAGAGAATTAGAACATCTGCCTGTTATGGACAGTTAAATTTAACTACTTTTCCTCAATTTAGGTTGTAAATCCTACACAAATCTTAGTTCCTTTCGTCCATGATGCACTAAGCCAACTGCTGATCAAAATATGGAAATGGCTAATTTTCATGACAACAAGGCTATTTCGCCAACCGATAACAATTTTCAGTGGAAAGTACATGTAGCTCAATGTTGAAAGAAGCACCCCTTCTGTATACGGTTATTTTAAAGAATGAATAATTTTGATATTTTCGTGAAAGTTTGAACCATAAAAATTTTACAAAATACATTTTAGCATCCGAAAATACGCAACAAATACCAGACACTCCAGTAAATGCACAAACAACAACATCAAATAATTTTTGGTGGATCTTAAAGAGAATTTTGGGTGTTTTTGAAGGGAAGTAACGAAATGGAATTTGGAGGAGAGGTAGTAGCGTCTTCCGCTACTGCCTATACTACATCTCCCCAGGGCTTATTGCACGAGTCCCGCGAGTGCGAAGTGCCATTTTGCCAGTATGCATAATTTTGGGCTTTAATTTTTGACTGTTGCTAGCACAGCTAGTATATGCTTATTCTAATGCAAAATGTAGTATTTAATCACTAGTTTTTGTATTTTCTACTGTTCGTATGTGGTTAGTATTGACTAGTTTAGTCTCGTTGTGACTTGCAGTGGACGAACCATTGGTTCAGTGTACGTATTTGTAGCATCATTGCTTTGTACTGTACGTGATTGTATTGAGAGCTCAGCTCACGTACCAGTTCGTGGTGAGCCCTGGGAAGATATAACGGATAAAGGTGACGCATGGTCAACCTTTCCGTTGCTGGCGGCTGTAGCTAAGTTAGCTACCCGTCAGGCTTAGCATAACATCATCACTTGAAGGCTGGGTTTACTTTGCAAGTCACGTTGCTCCCCAACGTGTATGTTTGGGATTGGGTGGGTTCACCCCCTTGCTATGCGGGGAACTACGTGATTGGGGGAAAACTTTCACTAGGGGGCGCTCGTGAGAGGGTTCAACCTAACACTCGCTTCCCCTTTCACTCTAGTGTTTTCTGCCTTCACGCGCGCCTGCTATTTTATCTGCTGTATTTCCCATATTTGATCTGTATTCCCCTTTGTATATTTTGGTCCTGTGTAGCTCTCCCCAGGAGCTACTGGTACGTTGGTGAGTCCCTGTATTGTAAGTCTTTTTATTGTGTGTCTGTGCTGACTATTTGAGAGCTTAGCGCATATACTTTTGTAATATCTTTATAATAATAATACTTGTTGTTCTTCCATTATTAAATTGTTGTTAGCTAAGTATTTATTAGGGTCTGAGTCCACTGAGCTCCTGCTAGGTAGGTAGTCGTTCGAATCATTACTACTGAGAGTGGAGAGTCATCTCTTCACTTAGGACAGGTCTACTTACCCGGTTTATAGTCTGGCGAGGCTGTCCCGACCGTTTCTTGTGGTCGGTTAGTTGTCCATCTGTGCTACAGTCTCCGCACCCGCTACGTCTGAGTGTGGTAACGGTGCTAGTAGGTAGGGAAACTTACTACCCCCCGCTACAGCCGGAATTGATTAAGAACTTGGAAAAAGTACTCACCTTATTGGTTAATTATTAAAATAAGTTAAAAATATTTGAAGAATAAAAGAAGCTATTTTAAGTATGCACAAATATTTACATGTTCAGAAATATAAATACCTTAAACATATATTTCGAAAATGTAATGTTTTATATCTGAATTTGAATATTTGAATAATATTTGAAATATTTATATTATTTTTAAAATATTTAAAGAACGCTGTTTTCTTTTTTCAAAAATTTATAGTCTACCTTTGTATTAACAAGTAATAGCAATAAGCAGAAATCACCTGTAGTCGCACAAAGAGGCATGACTTAGGGCCTTTTCAAGAAAGGGTAGAGTAGAGTTAAAGTTAACTCGATCCTTTTCATGAAAGAGTTAAAAGAGGGAAACTCAAGCTTGAGTGGAGTTAAAACAGGTAATTTTAACTCGTAGTAGATTTGATGTGTCCTATGTAGTGCCAAAAATATTTCTGCTCCAGAATCAACCTTGATACTGTGAGCTGATATAATGGTCCAAACGGCCCGAGCATCCCGAGCGGCCCGAGCAGCCTGAACGGACCGACTCGGTTCGGGCCTGTGGACCTGCTCGGTTCGGGCCGCAAGAATTATTCACGGCCCGAAGCCCGACACGGCCCGAGCACAACCCTATTTATGTTAGACTCACTACTAACGAGGTGTTACACATGCTGGAAGGGTCAGAGGATGAATTGAAGGTGTTGATGTTGTTACTTTGCACCGAGTAATAACAACGAAGACAGTGATGCTGGTTTGGAAATCGATATGGCGGCATCTGGAGATCCAACGAAAGGGAGTCTGACAAAGCTGCTTTTATCGGAAACTCTGTGGAGTGTTCTCACATTGTTTGGATCCCCAGATGGCGCCTTGACGTCTCCTGAATCAATATTACCATTCTCATTAGCAATAGTCGGTGCCAAGATGACAACATCAGCACCTTCAATTCATTCTCTGGCTACTCCAGCATGTACATCTGCTCATTAGTTATGTATATAAACTAAATAACATGCATATGAATACTTAAATTGCCATTTCATAATGTTATTACCCAAAGTATACACAATAAACTAACTGTACCCACCTACGGCTAGCGTCAGCTTAAACTGACACTAGCAATATTGCTGTAGCTCCAGAATCACGTATGTGAGTGAAAGTTGCTTCTATGCAGCTGAGAACTAACACATAACTGCATATTTCATGCATTAAACTACTTACTATCTATTAACTTTTTACGAGTTTTGCTTTGAAACACGTTCCATTATGAAGTCAATACAGCAAATTTATTGGCTGGAGCTAACGCGACAGTGCAAACTTGGGATTGGTCACACTAATTATGAAGCACAATTAATAGACTGTATGTATGTATATGTATGAGGACTGTATAAAAAGATTAATTATGAAGCTAACTGTTGTCCAGCAATCTGAGAAAATTTCAATGTCAGTTTAAACTGACGCTAGCCGGATATGGGTTAAAGATTAAAGCTCTATGAGTCAAAAATACCCGAAAGGAAATCAGGACTTTAAAGGGTGTTGCATGCCAGAGCAAACAGTTTCGGAAAGCCAAAAGTTGTATGCATATGTATGCTGAAGTAGTTGCATGCCGTCTATTTTGCTTAAGCACCTAATTTCCAATACCCTTTACCGATCGTGCGCAGTTGATTCCAATTAATTTATTAATAGTGTTCTGTAGCCTCATAAGTTATAAAAGAATTATAGGCCGTCCGTCATTAAGTTTAATAAAGCCTAAGGCTAATTATGAATTCACCTGCTAGCTCCAGAATTCATTTTTGCTTAACATTTAGAGCGGTATAATGCAAAAAGTAGCGAGGGAAAAACCCAATGGGGGGAAACCCAAATGGGGGGAAAATAAACCCACCCCCTCACAGGTCTTAAAAATCGTCGTATCGCAATTCTGACACGTCCAGTGTAAAATTCAACCCTTTTTTAGTTAGTATGAACCAAAAAACCCGATCTAAGTAGCTTTTTTTGAGATCTCATGTGCCGTTGAAAATGCTGGCATCAACTGGCCAGGTTTCATAAAGTTTCACACATAAATATAGGGCAATTTTTGAAAAATGCTAAAAATGATGTAATTTGATAAAACTTATTATTCTATCGTGTAGAGAATGGTTTTTACCAATTGGCTGTCAAAATCCACAATTATACCTGTATTGGGTCCTCCAGCAGCGAAATGGCACTTTTAAGGTTTTTAGCCCCTAGCTAGCCAGATAAGCAAAATTGTCCGAATCTGACCGCATAGGATGACGCAGCGTGCTCGATAGTACCGTGCTATAGCATAGCTATTGTTTCTGTGTTGAGTTGTTAAAAAATTTTTCAAAAAAATTTGGGTGGGTTTTTCCCCCCAAAGTGGGTTTTTTCCCCGCCACGTTTGGCAATGTGCCAGACTGACGGTACAGGGGATCGGTCTAATTTTGGCTGTGTGCAAAGAGGAAGAGTTGCCATCATTGCAGATATTTGCAAAACTTTTCTAGCCCAACCCAATCAAAAGTTACATCGGTCCAGACTTTTGGTAAATTTTTGGATGGTTGAACCAAAAAGTAGTTGTCATTTTCAAAATGTCATAAAATGAGCAGGAGTGAACCAAATGACTTGATCTTTGCATACATAGGTTAGAAAGAGTCGCGCTTCCTGCGCTATGTTTTGTTGGAGCTCATATCTCCAACCCATGACCCAGGAGGCGGGTGGGTTTTTTCCCCCAAAAGGGGGTGGGTTTTTTTCACCCCATGGCTATACCAGGCCACAGTTAGCCCTTTGTGAGCCCCCTCCCCACTGTGAGGCGTGAGCCTCCTCGGCCTTAACTACTCCCCCCCCAAGCCGAGCTCTAACCCCCCTCCGCTCTCCCCTAAAATTGGGTCCAAACCAATTAAAAATGCAAAATTTTTGAAAATTTTTTGCAATTTTCGAAAAAATGGCTATATATAAATCTATATATAGCTATCTATAAACAGCTAAAGATGGTTATTTATAGCAATTAAAAGGTAATATACGCAATTATAAACAATTTGGGCTAATTTAGGCATATTTTAGCACAAATTTGTCAATTTTCAAGCCCTATTTTTGCATACGAAAGCTATTGACAGAAGCTATTGAGTATATATACGTATATACGTATATACATTTAAGTTTAATACTTACTTTTGAGATCAGACACCAGCAGGTGATATGGCAACAAGATGTCGGTGAAGGGATTTCCTGAACTCCAGACTACCTTCCAACTGGACAATAGTCTGTGGAAGAGAATTCCACCACTTAGTCATGTTCGGAATGAAGCTGTTTTAGTGGTGCTCAGTTCGAGATCGTGGCAAGATTCTTCTCATCTGGTTTGGTCTACGAACGGTCGGCCTCCCTTGGACTTGTGGTGGTAACATTGAGGCCAGCAAGCTTGGTCCAGTTCCACGAAGGAGTTGGTGGTAGACTGATGGCCCCCAACAAGTCGTCTGTGCGTCAAAGAGCAAACACGAAATCTCGGGAATAGTCTGGTGTCCCTACGCTGGATGCCATCAAGAGCAACTAAGGCGTAGATGGGGGCATTCGTCCATAGCACAGAAGCGTATTCCATAATTGGCCTGATAGTTGCCTTATTGTACAAGTGAAAACGAGCTGCTTCAGAAAGGAAAGGCGATACTCTTCGTAATACCATCACCATCTTGCCCGCAATTGCAGCCTTCTCCAGGATGTGGTCAGCCCAAGACAGCTTTTGCGAAAAGGTATATAATGCCCAGCAGTCCAAGCGACCTAGTGGTTTGGAGAGCAGTGGAGCCCATGTAAATAGGGTGATCGTAGAGATTCGTAGATCGTGATATACGGAGACACTGAGTCTTATTTGAATTGAAGGAGAGCTGGCATTTCTTCGCCCATTGCTGGCTTATTTTTAGGCCAAAATTTATGGGGGGGGGCAATATGTGGGGGCTCAAAGTCCCCCCCCATCGATGGGGGGCATATTTTTGACTAAAATTTTGCAAATTTTAAAGTTTTTTGTGCAAAAACTGCCAAAAAATGACTAAATGACTTTATAGGTGTTTCTTAAGCTAGAATAACGAAAACTTCGATAAAAATCTGGCGAAGCCGGAAAATTTTTTAAAATTTTAGAGTAAAAATGGTAAAATTTGGCAATTTTCTGGGTTATGGTGGGGGGGAGGTCGCCGAGTGGGCCCCCCCAGTAAAAATAAGCCAGCATTGCTGGGCTACTAAGAGATCCGCTTCCATCAAACTACACATTGAATCCTCTGCATCCTAAGGGGCCACAGCAAACAGGGTAGTGTCATCGGCAAAGATAAGAGTTTCATTCCCTAGTTCAGTTGGTAGATCCATTGATATAGATAAGGAACAGAACTAGGCCAAGAATCGAGCCTTGGGGAACTCCTGCAGTTATTGGAAGCGACTCTGACTCAACTCCATCAACAACAACTTTCTGTTTTCTGTTTGATAAATAGGACGTGAGGCAAGCATGGACGTGGTCTTGGATTCCATATCTTGAAAGCTTGTAGACGAGACCTTTGTGCCAAACTGAGTCAAATGCAGCCGTCAGGTCTAGAGCGACCGCTCTGGCTACGCCTCCGGAGTCCAAGCTATTTGCACATAGCTGGCGAAGATACAGGCATGGATGTAATGTGGAGTGCTTCTTGCGAAATACGAATTGCCCCTCTGAGAAAAGATTATTGAACTCGAGATGGCTGACTATAATGGCATAGGTAGCTTTCAAAAACCTTTGACACGATAGGCAGCAGCGCTATGGGCCTGTAGTTACCAGGCGAGGTAGCGTCTCCCTTTTTGTAAACAGGTATTACGCTAGCGATTTTCCAATCATCTGGTATTTTGTCAGAGGACAGCCATCCCGAGAATAGATCAGTCAGTGGACCAGCGAGCTCAGGCGCACAAGTTTTCAGGAGTTTCGCTGGAATATCGTCGTCGTCGCCGTGGTGGGTGGTCGATCAGGATACCACATCCTACACTCGGCGGGCCCCAAGGAGCCCACTATTACCCAAGAAGCGAAGAACAGCCTCCGGATCATCGCGAAGGCAGGACATTTCTGGATTTGACATTCTATATGCCTGGCTGTGGTGAGGGCTGGGCAGAACAGAAGCAAGTGTTCTACAGTTTCTGGCTCTCCTAGTTGGCAGAAACTGCAATTAGGGGAAGGAAATCGGTTGGGGTCAATGGTGTGTGTGTACGATGCAAGGATCCAGGATTTCCCACTGCGCAACTGGCTAAGCAAGACTCTGTCGGTGTTGTTCCTTTGATTGTGGGACTGGACCCAAATTCCCGTAAATTGCCCGGGCCCGTAAATGCGACAGGGAATCATACCAGGTTCTGAGGATGGCTCTTTTGATTACAGCTTTCGCTGTACTCAGTTCCGCCGCTTCCGCAATTTGCGGCAAGGAACTGGCTTCCGAGGCTAGGCGATCGGCGCTTTCGTTACCAGAAAGGCCCGGCATGACCGGGTATCCATTGGACTATGATCTTCCGGTGACTGAGTCTGCTTAGGCTGGACCGGACCCCTGAATGGGTTTGACTGAAAGATCCACGTACGCCGCTGTTGAGGAGCCTGACAACCGATTGTGAGTCCGTGCAAACTCTTACTCTTTAGGCTGGCGGGAACTTCTAGGCGTTTTCCTCGAGCCATCGAAGGCCACAGGAAACTGCTTTTAGTTCGGCCCTGAAGCTTGAGCAGAACTTTCCGGCAGCAACCTTGATCTCCACCGGCTCAGTGGGGTCGGCGAACTCGATGTAGATGCCTCCATTTTCAGTACCTCCGGCCGCCGACCCGTCTGCCCAGATGGTGATCTCTGCAGGCGGCAATTTGGCTAGTGTCTCTTCAGCCGCCAGACGTCGGATTTCCGGCGCATCATGTCGGCGTGTTCGGGTTACTAAGGCGGGTCGGGCATCCACTCCAGCGAACCGCCGTCCCGGTTCCCTGGGAATGGTGGATGGATAGGCCGCAGTTCTCCGTAGCCTCCGCGGCAACCTTGCGCCAGGGTGGCTGGGATTTGAGTGATCTGTGGAGGTTCGGAGGGGTGTCACACAGGTCTCTTCTAGGGTTGCCTGGTGGCAGGCGAAGGGAACTTTCCAAGGCATTGGCTGTCAGCAGCTTCTTCCTCATGGCCAGAGGTATCAAATTAGCCTCCAGCTGGAGAATTTCGATCGGAGACGCACGAAGACAGCCAGATATGGACCTTGCGGCACAGTTTTGAACTTTTTTCCAGTGTTCCATGTGGGTCTTGGTCGCGCAAATCCACGCCCCTCCGCAATATTCTATGGCAGATCTAACAAAGGTCAGGTAAAGAAGTCGGAGGTCCTCCTTTACGCATCCCCACTTAGTACTTGCCACAGCATTCAGGGTCTTCAGACGGGCACAGGCCTTGGCTTTGAGTTTGTTCATCGCTGGAATATCTTCGTGCCCAGCAGCTTTACCTTCTTTGAGCTTGCGCAGCAACTGGCAGACAGACTTTTCTTTGGTGAAATCTCACTGATGAAAGAGTGGCATTTGTTTTCATAGCCATGAATGGTACAGTTCCATTTGGATTTCTGCATCGGGACTTTTGCTGGAACGTTCCTGGCTTATTTTTACTGGCTGGGCCCCCACTCGGCTCCCCCCCCCCATTCGAGGTCCCCCCATAAAAGCCCCCACATAAATTTTGACCTCCCCCATAAGCCAAAAAATTGCCAGATTTCACCATTTTTACCCTAAATTTTCAAAAATTTTTCCGGCTTCGTCGGAATTTCAACGGAATTTTCGCTATTTTAGCGTAAAAACACCTAAAATTAGTCATTTTTCAGCGATTTTTGGCAATTTTTGCACCAAAGACGTACAAATTTGCAAATGGTTTCCCTAAAATATGCCCCCCCACTTTTGGTGAGCCCCCCCCCCCATCGAGGGGGGGGGGCAACTTTGAGCCCCCCCATATCGCCCCCCCCCCCCATAAATTTTGGCCTAAAAATAAGCCAGATGTTCGGTTGAGCAGATTGGCATTGGCCTTGTGCAGTGGCTGAGCAACAGTTTCCTCCTTTGACTTCAGCGGGGGAGTGCCTAGCTTAGGCCTTTTTTTCAATGGCTTCATTCACAGCTTTCCACCATACTGTAGATACATCGATAAAGGAGCATTGTTAGCTAAAAAACTTGGGTACAGTTTAGGGGGGTCCTCCCCCCCTGATTTCGGGTTGGAGTCCCCCGAGCCAAATTTGGACCTTCTGCTCACTCCCCCCCCCAACCCAAACAGGTGGTACACCTATGTTGTCATGTGCTTAGAATAACCTTTGTAACCTTTAAATAATCTTAGAATCAGGGTTTTTCAAAATCGAACCTGTGTAAATCTTGTGTAAATTTAAATTCCAGTGTGTATTTTTGTTTGAAGCTGTGTAAAATTTAAAAGTGTTGTTTTTCAAATATAATACAAAATAATATAAAATTTAGACGTTATTTTCTTGCTGCAATGTTGCAATGTTATTTTAGGGTCATTCAAGCCAAAGTAATGCCATCAACACTTGTGTAACGTTTCGTAAGAAGCCACGCGGGGGGTCTGGGCTGAGCAACTTTTGTAAATTGTAATAAAATTTACAATGGAAATGTATAAAAAGATTAATTCATTAAATGTCAAAACTTGGATTAGATAAATTCTAATTTCTGAAAAAGCTTCGCCTACTGAAACGATTTCTTTATTTTTCCAACTTTTTTGGAATAATCTGTTTCACCAACTTGCTGGTTACGTAGGTACTAAGGTTCGAAGCTTTAACCGCTGCTGGGGATGGAGCCACAATATAGACAAAACATTACTTTAAACATTAGACATCCAGAATAGCGGGGGATGCCCCCCAGACGTTGAGAAACTTTTTTTAAATTAACGGCAAAAACGCAATGAAAAGTTGCATTCCTTTAGCTTTCGTATTGAATATTTATTGTGCTAGATTGCAACAATTTTTGTGGTTCTGTCTGACCATAGGTGTAATTGGGGGGGGGGGGTTTGGGGGGGTAAGCCATTTTTCCAAACCCCCCCAGAAATTTTTGGGGGCCCCCGGACCCGCCCCCCAACTGGGGTGGGGGGGGGGGGTAGTCGCGCCGTAGGCGCAAAAATTGGCCAAAATTTGGGTATTTTTAGGGTATATAAATTTTGCAAAATTTTTCAAAAAAGTCCAATTGTTGGCGTAACGTGTTTATTATCGCGAGAAATACACGTTTATAACGGTTTTATGGACTTCTAAACTCAATATTGACCTTATTCTGGACTCAGAAAATGTTGGCAATCAAGTTTTCGAGTTTAAAAACACTGTCTAATGTCAAAATTACTTAGTGCTTTCATGTTTTTCGGCATTAGCAATGGCTGAAAATGCGATTTTTGGCATAAAAATTGAAAAATTATTTGGGGGAGGTTTGGGGGGGGTCTAAAAAGGGGGCCCCCCAAAATTTCGGGGGAGGGGCCCCCCTACCCTAAATCCCCGTTACACCTATGGTTCTGACTGCTTTTATGATAAAAGATGTATATATGTACAAGAAACGATTTTTAATCGTATATACTTTATATATATATACTCTGGCATTTTCTAGGGTTTTGAAAGTGGGGGGGCGAGTCCAAGGTATAAAATACCAAAATTTTTAGCGAAAAATTGGCATTTTTTAGGTAAAAACACAAAAAAATCGCTGTTTTTAAGCTTAAAATTAATCATAAAGAAATAATGAAAAACGCCTGCCTGCAGTCACTAAGGCCGTAGCCTTAGTCCGAACAGGAGAGAGCCAATGGCGCCCATTGGCTCTCTCCTGTTCGGACTAAGGCTACGGCCTTAGTGACTGCAGGCAGGCGTTTTTCATTATTTCTTTATGATTAATGCCTTGTATCCTTCGTGGATCCGCCTGCTGGCCAGCGTTTACTTCATTTTCTTGACGTATAAGCTTAAAATTAACTTATAAGTCCATAAATTAGCTAAAAATTCAAAAATTTTTTGAAAATTTTACCTCAAAAACTTAGTTTTTCGACAATTTTGGGCGACTCCCAAAAAAGTGGGGGGGGGGGGGCTTGCCGAAAAGTGAGGGGGCTGCCAAACAGTGGCGGATCCAGGGGGAGGGCCCCAGGGCCCCGGGCACCCCCCTTTGCGATTTGGGCCCCTCCCTTTGACCTTGAGGGCCCCCATCCAAAGTTTGTCTTTACTGCAAGCTTTCCCAGGTTTTACACAATATCCAGCAGAACTGGGATTATGAAGTTGGCGATACAAGTAGTGATGATAAATATGTCGTTCTTTTCGTCAACTTTTCGCGCCTTCCATCGTAGATTGTGAAATTTCAATGCATTGGCAATATTGTATAAATTTAGATAGAATGCTGCCTAGGGAAACCATGGGAAAACTTAACCTCTCAACTTTAAACGCTCATAACTTGCTAACGACGTAACGTATTGCGTTAAGATTAGTATATTCTGAATCAGAAAAGTCTCCTCTATCTTTTAAGTGCTTTTCGCGCGGCGATGGGGCCGTCACGCGCGGCCATCCGCGCACGCCTTCGGCGTGGTTCTCGTTTGGCACATTTGACAAAATTTTCGCCTTTCGCCAAAACAGTTTTAAACTGCGCAAAATGAAGAATTTAATCAGAATGTTGCATATTGCCAAAGACTAGGCACACTAAATTGGTTTCATTGATCTCAACAGTCTTAGAACGTTGAATTTGTTTCAATCAGGCATCACAACTTAGAACTATCTCTGCACACTTTCGAAAAACGTTTAAGATCTCAGGGTTAGTATATATTCATAATTCTGGCGTTATCTTGAACTCTTTTGAGCTGGGGCCCCTCCCTTTACAAAATCCTGGATCCGCCACTGTTTTTAGTGGTTTTGGAACATTTTAGTGGTTTTGGACCACAGTGGCGGATCCAGGGGGAGGGCCCCAGGGCCCCGGGCACCCCCCTTTGCGATTTGGGCCCCTCCCTTTGACCTTGAGGGCCCCCATCCAAAGTTTGTCTTTACTGCAAGCTTTCCCAGGTTTTACACAATATCCAGCAGAACTGGGATTATGAAGTTGGCGATACAAGTAGTGATGATAAATATGTCGTTCTTTTCGTCAACTTTTCGCGCCTTCCATCGTAGATTGTGAAATTTCAATGCATTGGCAATATTGTATAAATTTAGATAGAATGCTGCCTAGGGAAACCATGGGAAAACTTAAGATCTCAACTTTAAACGCTCATAACTTGCTAACGACGTAACGTATTGCGTTAAGATTAGTATATTCTGAATCAGAAAAGTCTCCTCTATCTTTTAAGTGCTTTTCGCGCGGCGATGGGGCCGTCACGCGCGGCCATCCGCGCACGCCTTCGGCGTGGTTCTCGTTTGGCACATTTGACAAAATTTTCGCCTTTCGCCAAAACAGTTTTAAACTGCGCAAAATGAAGAATTTAATCAGAATGTTGCATATTGCCAAAGACTAGGCACACTAAATTGGTTTCATTGATCTCAACAGTCTTAGAACGTTGAATTTGTTTCAATCAGGCATCACAACTTAGAACTATCTCTGCACACTTTCGAAAAACGTTTAAGATCTCAGGGTTAGTATATATTCATAATTCTGGCGTTATCTTGAACTCTTTTGAGCTGGGGCCCCTCCCTTTACAAAATCCTGGATCCGCCACTGCTGCCAAAAGTGGGGGCCCCCACTAAAAAAATGCCAGTATACTTAGTACTAATTTTTATTTGCACGCAGTATGGAAATAGATTATATATATACGCAACTGGATAAGCACAAGTATTTGCCGAAAAGAATAGAATACCAGTGCGAATGCCAATAACAATTATCATGTCGCAATGCAAAAATCCCTCGTAAACCATTGGAAACAGGCGGTAAGCAGGGATTTTTTTCAAAACGGCCAGTGGTCATTTTAGTGGGCAAATTTAGGATTGAGTGGGCAAATTTAGAGATCGGTGGGCAATTTAATTAATTTTATTATTAATTTTATTAATTAATTTTATTAATAACGTGCTTTATTCCATAGCATCGAATTTCCTGTCGTTTTCTTTAGTTGTACCTTAAGCAATCTTAGTTTTTATACAATACAGGGTTCTTATACATATTAAAACAACAGCAGGGGGTCTGGGGGGCGCAGCCCCCCAGAAGTTGAACGAATTTTTCAAATTTTGATATTTTTGCACATGTTTTGAGTCATGGTTTCGATTTTCTGCAGTTACACTTATTTATAAATACAAATTTTGCAACATTTCGGGGAGACATATTTAGAAATAGACAATAACTGAAGTGAAGTAAAGTTAATCAAATTACAATTTAGTAGTGACACAGGAACGTCAGCGGGGGTCTGGGGGGCAGCAGCCCCCCAGAAAAAAACATTGAAGATTTTTTAAAATTAGCAATATAACCGTAATAGAAATGTTCACTTCTTTTACCTCTGTTGTCCAATTTTTCAGTGGGCAAACTGCTGGGCAAATTTAAATTTGAGTGGGCAAACTTTTGGCCGAGGGGGCAAATGCCCCCAATTTTGCCCAAAAAACCATGGGCGGGAGTCTGGGTGCGGCAGCCCCCAGTTAAATAAAAGCCAGAGCTTTTTTAAAAAGGAAAGACTTGAAAACTATTTTTAGGAGCACTTTTTGTAAAAATATGCGAAAATTTGGCTGTGTATTTTGTTGTGTAAATTAGTCTTTTACTGTAAATTTATTTTTTGTGTAAATGCATCGTATTTTACACAAAAAACCCTGCTTAGAATATATATATATCATCCTTAAACATAACCAACTTTTCTGCAATGTTTAGCTAGGATTCATGTTTGCTGTTATCTGTTTAGAATCATGGCTTTACTGTACGCTCTGGTGGCCCGCGATGTGACCATTATTGTGGACAGTGATCGAACGGATGGAATCAATGGTCAGGAAATTCAGGCCATGCTTACCAACATTCCCACACAGTTTTCTAGTCGTGTCACTTATACATCCCCAAGGTATAGCGACCGTCAGTCAGTGGATGTGACGTGAAAGTCTGGTTTCTTTTCTGGCTTACGTATATATTTAGTGACTGTATCATAATATGGGAGGTAATGCTGTACCAGGTTGTAGTCAGGTGCATCCTCTGCCTTAGTGGATCCGTTGCGCATGCACATACGTATATATAGTTTATATATGTATATAGTTTCTACATGTATGCTCTAATTACCTATGTACATTTCAATACGTATCTATCTGGAAAGACAGATTAATTCTGGAATTTGTGCCCAGCTTGCATCTAGAAAGTAAAAATGTTTGCGTAGATTAGCGAGGTGTGGGGAGCAAAATCCTTGCTCTGGAGCTCCGCGGAGCTGCGAGACAAAATAACCAACACGTTGCAACCAAAAATAGCAATTTTGGGTTGGTGTAACTGTAGTGTCCTCGCTAGCTTAGATATACAAACATAGTTTCAAAGCCGGTGTGTCTTACAGTTTTAGGACTTGCATGCAGCTTGGGTGAGGCCAAAATACAATTATATATTATGCAGTGATATAATATGTGTTCGTATGAATATAATTTAGATATCTTTATCATGTACTGGTTGATGATGGTTTGATATTTTTGTGCTGCTCAGAAGCCTCTGCCAAAAAAGAGCTGGCCTTTGCCATGTTGGATGCCGTAAGTCCGTTACGTAACAGTGTCGTTTCTTGTTTATTTAGAACGTACATCTATTGTAATGTGCATGTAATTCCACCGAAATTGACCTTGCCCCACCCGAAATCGCCCCCTCCCGGGATTTTTTGGAGGGCCAAATTTTTGCCAAAAATTAGACAAATTTTCAAAACTTTTCAGGCTTCGCCGGAGATTTTTTCGTTCAAATAGCTATTTTTAGCTTAAATCACTAAAAAACACACTAAAAACACACTCATATTTTCACCTGAAAGAGCGAATTTTTATTGATTTTAAGCCTAAATGTTAAGTTTTTCCAAAAAATTTTGCACCTTCGGCGCAAATATCACCTATACTCCTATTTTTACTTCTGTTTGTTTTCGTCTGGGCATTAGCTTTGGTGTAGCCTTCATTATTGTAAGCGACGCTGCCATTTGGGACTGTATGGGCATATCATTCTACGAAATTATGTTTCCAAATTCAAGAAATAACGGGAATAAAATATACTGTCGAAAAGTTTTGAAGAATTTCAGACCAATAGTTCAATTTTCAAAAAATTCTCAACGTCTGGTGGGCTCCGCCCCCCAGACCCGCCATTGTAGCGCAAAAAGACGTCTTCAACACAAATATTTAACTTTCAGAACATAGGTAGAAATATCGTTTATAAAGACTAAGCAAGCGATATATGTTTTGTATTTCTTCTGTAACGAGCGAAATGCTAAATATAGTTATAAATGCTGTTAAAACCGTTAAAAACGTGTTAATACTGCGAAAAGCCAATTTCAGGAAAAACACAGATTTTTACAAAAACACACATTTTCTTAAAAAACACAAAAAAGCACAGGTGAAATTTTGAAAAACCCTCGCTTAAATCCTGGCCTTATTGAGAACGTTTTGCGTTTCACTATGCAAAATACCATTTTTGGCTAATTTTTGCAACCCTCCCCCGGGTAAAACCCTAAAAATACCCTGCCATAAGTTGGGTGAAAATTTTGGTGAAGAAAAGTCTCTTGTTTTTAGGCAAAGTGTGGAGTACGCCCCCCACTAGTGGGGGATAAAATGGGCTAAAATGCCAAAAATACCGTTTAAATTGTATGTTTTTCACATATACTGCTACAGCTAAGCTCCCTAAAAGAGTATATATACCGTCCGTCAGTTATCGTACAGTAATCTTTCTCTTTGTAGTATAAAATATAAGATGGGGGAAATAAAAATGGTCTAGCGAATATCCAACTAGCCCTCGCTATAGGGCACATCCAGAAACCCCTTCATGCAGAAAAAAGTCCTGTAACTATTACCCCAAAGTAATATAATATAATATAGTAACATAATCTTAGGTCGCGGTAGCGACCCCTATAATATGAGTGAAAATGGTCGAATGACCGTGTAAAACAAGGCTGCGCAGAAGCTGCGCAGATTCCTGCGCAGATCCTGCGCAGATTATGTGCGCAAAAAATTGTACGTGTCGAGTTTAGTATGTGTGCGAAGTTTCATCCCCGTACCACTTTCCGTTAAAAAGTTATGCCAAAAATCGCTTACGAGAGTGATGTTTTTTTTCCGGTTTCTCGCTTTTGATGTCTCATAAGGGGGTTTTGTAGCTTGAATAACTACAGATAGAAAAATTTTTGCCTATGAAACCCATATATATTCTTGTAGTACAAATCAAAAATAAGAAAATAAGCTAGTTTTTATGCCTCCCAGGGCCGGAAAAAATTTTTGGCTGGGGGCCAAAGTCGGCCAAAACGCTAAAATGGCCAAAAAGTATGCTTCAAAGGCGCCTTAATAAGTCAGATTGGGCTATATATGGGGCAATACTGACTATATGGTTAAACAGTACACATATCGGGGTCGTTCAAATGCTATATGATTTTCCGTCTTCGTGCGTAATTTTTCGGTACTGGCCGGCCAAAGTTGGTGAATTTTGGGTCGAACTTTGAACTTAATTTTTTCGCTTATTTTGCTACATGGGTGGCTCAAATTTTGCATACAAAGGTTTTTTGGGACGGAGAATCGATTCCCGCTATCAGTTTTGCTGCCCGAGTAACCCAAGTTGCTGGGCTGGTTCCACTTGACCGTCTGAGGGGTCATGTCGGTAACCGCTTCCCGGAGGTCCATAGTAGGCTTTACTTTGCCTCTCCAAACTTTGTCTATAGGGGTTTTCTGGTGCGCCCAGCTCATTCCCGGTGTCCGTTTTGCCGTCTGACCCACCCATCTAGCTGTGCTGGTTCCACTTTGCCGTCTGGAGGGTCCGGTCGGTACCGACTTCCGGGAACACCATATAGGACTGTACATAGCCCGACAAAACATTGTCTATAGGGGTTTTCTGGTGCGCCCAGCTCATTCCTGGCATCCGTTTTGCCGTCTGACCCACCCATCTTGCTGTGCTGGTTCCACTTTGCCATCTGGAGGGTCAGGTCGGTGGGAGGTCATGGGGTCAAAAATGAAATTTTTCAAAAGTGGTCAAATTTGGTATCAAATGGAAGCGCTAAGCGAGCTGAGCAACATTTGTCATAGAACTGCATGCTCAAAGTGGCTGTAGAGTGCTGTGCTGGGGTGGGGTGGGGACTTAGGCGATTTTCGGTCAAAAATGAAATTTTTCAAAAGTGGTCAAATTTGGTACCAAATGAAAGCCCTGAGCGAGCTGAGCAACTTTTGTCATAGAACTGCATGCTCAAAGTGGCTGTAGAGTGCTGTGGTGGGGTGGGGTGGGGTGGGGACTTAGGCGATTTTCGGTCAAAAATGAAATTTTTCAAAAGTGGTCAAATTTGGTACCAAATGAAAGCCCTAAGCGAGCTGAGCAACTTTTGTCATAGAACTGCATGCTCAAAGTGGCTGTAGAGTGCTGTGCTGGGGTGGGGTGGGGACTTAGGCGATTTTCGGTCAAAAATGAAATTTTTCAAAAGTGGTCAAATTTGGTACCAAATGAAAGCCCTGAGCGAGCTGAGCAACTTTTGTCATAGAACTGCATGCTCAAAGTGGCTGTAGAGTGCTGTGGTGGGGTGGGGTGGGGACTTAGGCGATTTTCGGTCAAAAATGAAATTTTTCAAAAGTGGTCAAATTTGGTACCAAATGAAAGCCCTAAGCGAGCTGAGCAACTTTTGTCATAGAACCGCATGCTCAAACTGGCTGTAGAGTGCTGTGGTGGGGTGGGGTGGGGACTTAGGCGATTTTCGGTCAAAAATGAAATTTTTCAAAAGTGGTCAAATTTGGTACCAAATGAAAGCCCTAAGCGAGCTGAGCAACTTTTGTCATAGAACTGCATGCTCAAAGTGGCTGTAGAGTGCTGTGCTGGGGTGGGGTGGGGACTTAGGCGATTTTCGGTCAAAAATGAAATTTTTCAAAAGTGGTCAAATTTGGTACCAAATGAAAGCCCTGAGCGAGCTGAGCAACTTTTGTCATAGAACTGCATGCTCAAAGTGGCTGTAGAGTGCTGTGCTGGGGTGGGGTGGGGACTTAGGCGATTTTCGGTCAAAAATGAAATTTTTCAAAAGTGGTCAAATTTGGTACCAAATGAAAGCCCTGAGCGAGCTGAGCAACATTTGTCATAGAACTGCATGCTCAAAGTGGTTGTGGAGTGCTGTGGTTGGTTTGCTTGCTACCGTTGAAAGATATCTATACATATATACCTTCATGAGCATACATATATAAAATAATAGAAAACAAGAACAAAAAGTGCTCCTTCGTCGCATGTAAAATACATATGAGTCTTCGTAGGCAGGTTGTACATAAACAAAAACTAGCCTGTGAAATACATATGAGTTCCGTAGGGAGGTTGTAAATTAAGGAAAACAAGTTGCAACCGCTTAACATATGAGCCTGTCCTACAACGAGGCTCATATTGGCGTCACAGTGCATTCCACATTAAAGCCTCATTAAAGAACCTCAGCTTCATCCACATTACGGAAAAATGAATAGACGTCATGGCCCAGGACTGAAGTGAACTACGACTGCTCAAGCTGAACTGTGCATGCAACCTGTTTCCTGAAACACTATGGCACACCTCTAATGCATTCTCGAAACACTTTCACATTATACATACGCAGAATGCGTTCCCACTTGGCTGTGAGTCAGAGCGCCTCATGGCGTACCGTATTGAGCATATGCACACTATAATGACTGATCAACATTATATATATGAAGGATAATTTGTAATGAAAAGCTTTATGCAGTATGTATTTATATAAAAGTAAATCTGCAAATTATTCGTATTATGACATACGCCAATATGAGCCTCGTTGTAGGACAGGCTCATATGTTAAGCGGTTGCAACTTGTTTTCCTTAATTTACAACCTCCCTACGGAACTCATATGTATTTCACAGGCTAGTTTTTGTTTATGTACAACCTGCCTACGAAGACTCATATGTATTTTACATGCGACGAAGGAGCACTTTTTTGTTCTTGTATATAATATATATGGTAAATTAGTTAATTTTTATAATAGGTGAAAAAAAAAAAAGGTGGATTTGGAACAAACTGTAAGGACTTTAGAGATGTACCGGAGCTGGGACTGAAAATTAGGGGGTGGGGTGACTGGGTTTGTAGGGAAATTTTTTGGGGAGGCAGAAATTTAGAAAAAACCTCCGGCAAATCCGGAAAACTTTTGAATATTTGCAGTTTTGAGTGGTTTTTTTCTGGTCAAAATATGTTCCCAAAAAGGGCACCCACATTTGTTTGGGGAAAACGAATTTGGGGGGGGGCGTTTATGCCCCCCTCCCCGTAGAATAAGCCCGGGATGGATCAAAGGGATAATTTCCATAAATTGTTTTCATTAATTTCTTAAAATCAATTCTGCTATAATTCCAGGCTTACACAAAATTGCTATTTTTGTTTTTGTGCAATTGAATGAAAAACCCAATGATTTGTAAAATTTTTATTATTATTTTTACTTACTAAAATATTAAAATTAGAATATTACTTATTTTTGACTTTCAAAATTCTGCATTTTGGGTAGCAAATAAAGTTCACAACTTTTTGCTAAAGTATGCCCCCCAGGACCGGGGAATGACTACCGACACCGGGGGCCTCCGTTGTCACAAGTCCATCCCAAAACGGTCCCTCCTTCAGTTACAGTAGTCTGACAATTTGTACATAGAGTATATGTATTAGTTTGCAGTTATCCGTTGATTTGTGCAGCTTATTGAGGCATTTCGCACTGCCAGTGAAGAGATTCAAGCTTTTAATATTGTGTGTTTTGTACAAAATTGTACACCTAGCCGCTGCCTTTACAACTGTACACCAAGTAGATAGTTCTATTTTCTTATTTTGTTTTCACCGCATTTTTAGTTTAGTGGCATCCGTATGCTTGTGTTGTTTTTTATGTTTTTTAGGCTGCCTCCTTTCGTGGCACCTCCCGTCGCATGAAGCGTCACTTTCTGTGTCAGAATGCCAAATGGACCCTGATCCTTTCCGGAGTGATTTTGCTGATTCTATTTATTGTGGTCATGATTGGACTGTATGAGGGTGGTATTTTGGGCGGTAAGGGCGGCGGGGCCAGTGCTGCCACTACTACTACTACTACTGCTGCTGCTAATGCTGCTGATCTTGAGGATATTTAGGCTTTGCCCGTTTCTCTTTTCTTTCTGTCTGTTCACTGTAAATGTTGTTGAATTCCCCCCCTCCCTGATATGAGTTGATAAGACTAAGTTGAACTCTAAAACGATAATGATTAATGCAGTTTGAGCTTGCAAACGTTTTTCTTCTTGATTTCTGTGTTTAGTAAGAAACCCAAAAAAGGTGACAAATGTGTAGTTGCGTGGTGATAATTTTGGCTTGGACTATGGCCCTATTTCTTTAAAGATCAAACGGATTAGATTAAAATTAATCCGCATTAAAGAAATAGCACCTCGGATTAAACGGATTGAAATTTAATTCAGCGAGTTAAGGGGGGCGACTAAACTTTTGCCCCGACTTTGTCCGATTGGCCTACTTTTTGGCGAAGTTATAGAGCATGGGTGTGGTCAAAAAATACTGGGTCGTTGGTTCTTAGCTGCCTTCCAGCCATGTGCAGTCGTCGGGTTCATGTGCCCGACCCCCCTTTTTCACAACTACCAACATAATTAATTAAAAATTTCTGCTAGCTGCAAGACCCTAGCTTCAAGGTTGCCATTTGCCAATATGATTTGGCACATGTGCCCCTATCTGCAGAAAAATACTAGACTTCTCTATTTTATCTGCATCTAAGGGAATTACTCTTCAAAGTTGAAGTTTCGTCAAAAATTTAAAATTTTTGGCTTACGAAAGGAATATTTTATTACTGGTGCGAGCTGTAAGGCTGTAATTTGGCAAAGAAAGAGGCCCTATGCCTATAGGACTACTCATTTGTGCCAAATGGCAAGAAATTCTGTCGGGTGAAAAAATTTTTATGTCAACTTTAATCTTCAAAAATTGCCAAAATCTCCTTTTTTGGGCAATGGTACCCCAGAAATCGAAAAATTCAAATTTTTTGAAATTAAAATTTTTTGAGATATTTGAACTCGGCGTGGTCGAAAACACACCCACAAACGATTTCATCTCGATTAGTGAAGGTTTGAGACTTCTATGGCTGCAGAAAGCCTCTACACAGGATCCAACAGACTGAAAACGGCGGTTTCGGCAATTTTTGAAGATTAAAGTTGACATAAAAATTTTTTCACGCGGCAGAATTTCTTGCCATTTGGCACAAATGAGTACTCCTATAGGGCCTCTTTTTATGCCAAATTACAGCCTTATAGCTCGCACCAGTAATAAAATATTCCTTTCGTTAGCCAAAAATTTTTAAATTTTTGCCAAAACTTCAACTTTGAAGAGTAATTCCCTTAGATGGAGATAAGATAGAGAAGTCTAGTATTTTTCTGCAGATAGGGGCACATGTGCCAAATCACTTTGGCAAATGGCAACCTTGAAGCTAGGGTCTTGCAGCCAGCAGAAATTTTTAATTAATTATGTTGGTAGTTGTGAAAAGGGGGGGGGTCGGGCACATAAACTCGACGACTGCACATGGCTGGAAGGCAGCTAAGAACCAACGACCAAGTATTTTTTGACCACACCCATGCTCTATATTTTCGCCGAAAAGTAGGCCAATCGGACAAATTCGGGGCACCCCCATTTTAGTCGCCCCCCCCCCTTAAGCGAGTTAAACGGATTAAATTTAATCCTAGTTCTTTAATGCACCTAGGATTAAAATTTTAATCCGTTTAATCCTCCGCCTGCATTTTCAACTAACTTTTGATCCTCGTACAGCTACGCGGATTAAACGGATTAAAAGTTTTAATCGCTATTTCTTTAATGGCGGATTAAATGGATTACAATCAACTCGTGTAATCCGCGGATTAAAAATGGTCGGATTAAACGAGTTAATTTTAATACTTTTAATCCGTTTAATCCTACATTAAAGAAATATTAAACGGATTGAAATTTAATCCAGCGAGTTAAGGGGGGCGACTAAACTTTTGCCCCGACTTTGTCCGATTGGCCTACTTTTTGGCGAAGTTATAGAGCATGGGTGTGGTCAAAAAATACTTGGTCGTTGGTTCTTAGCTGCCTTCCAGCCATGTGCAGTCGTCGGGTTCATGCGCCCGACCCCCCCCCCCTTTTTCCACAACTACCAACATAATTAATTAAAAATTTCTGCTGGCTGCAAGACCCTAGCTTCAAGGTTGCCATTTGCCAATATGATTTGGCACATGTGCCCCTATCTGCAGAAAAATACTAGACTTCTCTATTTTATCTGCATCTAAGGGAATTACTCTTCAAAGTTGAAGTTTCGTCAAAAATTTAAAATTTTTGGCTTACGAAAGGAATATTTTATTACTGGTGCGAGCTATAAGGCTGTAATTTGGCAAAGAAAGAGGCCCTATGCCTATAGGACTACTCATTTGTGCCAAATGGCAAGAAATTCTGTCGGGTGAAAAAATTTTTATGTCAACTTTAATCTTCAAAAATTGCCAAAATCTCCTTTTTTGGGCAATGGTACCCCAGAAATCGAAAAATTCAAATTTTTTGAAATTAAAATTTTTTTGAGATATTTGAACTCGGCGTGGTCGAAAACACACCCACAAACGATTTCATCTCGATTAGTGAAGGTTTGAGACTTCTATGGCTGCAGAAAGCCTCTACACAGGATCCAACAGACTGAAAACGGCGGTTTCGGCAATTTTTGAAGATTAAAGTTGACATAAAAATTTTTTCACGCGGCAGAATTTCTTGCCATTTGGCACAAATGAGTACTCCTATAGGGCCTCTTTTTATGCCAAATTACAGCCTTATAGCTCGCACCAGTAATAAAATATTCCTTTCGTTAGCCAAAAATTTTTAAATTTTTGCCAAAACTTCAACTTTGAAGAGTAATTCCCTTAGATGGAGATAAGATAGAGAAGTCTAGTATTTTTCTGCAGATAGGGGCACATGTGCCAAATCACTTTGGCAAATGGCAACCTTGAAGCTAGGGTCTTGCAGCCAGCAGAAATTTTTAATTAATTATGTTGGTAGTTGTGAAAAGGGGGGGGTCGGGCATATAAACTCGACGACTGCACATGGCTGGAAGGCAGCTAAGAACCAACGACCAAGTATTTTTTGACCACACCCATGCTCTATATTTTCGCCGAAAAGTAGGCCAATCGGACAAATTCGGGGCACCCCCATTTTAGTCGCCCCCCCCCCTTAAGCGAGTTAAACGGATTAAATTTAATCCTAGTTCTTTAATGCACCTAGGATTAAAATTTTAATCCGTTTAATCCTCCGCCTGCATTTTCAACTAACTTTTGATCCTCGTACAGCTACGCGGATTAAACGGATTAAAAGTTTTAATCGCTATTTCTTTAATGGCGGATTAAATGGATTACAATCAACTCGTGTAATCCGCGGATTAAAAATGGTCGGATTAAACGAGTTAATTTTAATACTTTTAATCCGTTTAATCCTACATTAAAGAAATAGAAATTAAAATTTTAATCCGACTAATTTTTAATCCGTTTAATCCGACCATTTTAATCTTCAAAGAAATATGCTCTATGACTTCTGAAATAGCTTAAAATCTTGTGGAGAAAAGGGTCGGGTTGGACACTTTATTATTAGCATTTTTAGGCCAGACCTCGGCAATGAGTTGAAGTCAGTGGTATGTTTTATTTTATTTTAGATATATCTAACCACTCATAATTATGGTGCATTATGAATGCATATGTTTAACATGTTGTGTATTGTATGCATATCATTGTTAAATATTAATGTATGTAAATTTTATATACTTTAGAATTTTGACAGTGGGAGAATTTATTTTTTAGAATTTTGACAGTGGGAGAATTTATTAAACTAAACTTTATTTTTTGTCAAAAATCGCTACTTTTAAGCTTTAAGTGAACTTTATGCCCATTAACTAAAATTGAGTATTTTGGGAAAATCTGAGCTCAAAGATTTCACTTTTCGATACTTTAAGGCGACCGCCAAAAAAGTTGGTGGGGCAGGGCAGGGGATAGGGGGCTGAAGGGTTGGGCCTCCTCCCACTAAACATGCCAGGTAGAAGTTACGCTGTATATATTCGTCATGACTACATTGATATATTATTGTTATAAAGAAATAATGTAAAGTGTAAACTGCATACACTACAGTCACTTAGGCAAAGCCTTAGTCTGAAACAGAAAAGAGCCTGTGGGCGATGTTAATCAATCCCTTGTATTGTTGACGGATCCGCCTGTCAGCCTGTGTTTACTTATTTCTGTATTGTGCATTATACACGTAAGTTCTAGATCGTATGATGATGATGACTCACTTTGCGGGTTTCTGGCTTATACCGGTTTGATTCTGGTGTCGTTTTTTTAATTTGGCTTAGCTAACATTTATACGTTCGTACATCAACTGCATACATATCTGTGATCGCGACTTAAATGATCTGTGTAAATCTGCGTGGTGTTTTGTGAATTCGTGCATTCGTAAGGTCGTGTTGCTGCCTATAGCTGAAGAAAGCTTTTGTCAATATTTTTGCTTGATTTTTAGTGTTTTTGTTTTGTTTTATTAATTTTAGCTTTTATGTTTATTTGTAAGCCTGTTGTAATAATTAATATTCTATCTACGTATATTACGTGTAGCTGCATTAATGCCACTGGGACGTTAACTTAGGGTTTGGTCAATAACTAGTGAAAGAGATAGCGAGCCAGGGTTCTAGGAGGATAATTAATTAATTCTAGGGCATAATTAATTAATTAATTATTTCTAGGGTTTAATTAATGAGACTACAGAAACCAAGGTGAGAGTACTTGTTCTTCCGCCCCCTCTATAGTTAATGCGTAACCATTGGTCAGTCGTTAGAAAGTACTGAGAAAGGACCACACTCGCCGGTTTATTTGGAGTTTGATAACTTTTATTCATTTTGTCATACTACAGTTATATAACTATTTTGTCAAATAGATTAGATTTGCTGATTTATTATTTTTTGTGCCTAATTTTTAGGGTTGTGATCCGTTATTGACGGTTGTCTTTTTTGGTCTCTGTTTTGTTCTTTAGGGGTGAATTTTGCTTACACCATTAACAATCTCTTAAATTTTTGAGTGGTCGCTGTGAGTTCTTTTAGATATATTCAATTTCAGCAGAAAATTGCTTTGAATTCTTGACATACTTTTTTGTACATGCGTTTTTAAGCTTGCTTTATTTATGTATGTTTTCAACTGTTTATTTTAAGCCTTGAAAACAATGCTGCTTAGTCATCGTTCACTTTTTTATTCAGGAGGGGGGAACACCAAAACAGGATTTTTTTCCGAAATATATACATTTTAAATTTTAAATAAAGTTTCCAAAATTTTAAAACAAACGGTAGCGAAAATCTGTTTCAACTGATATTTTTAGATTTAGATATTATGCTCTTGTTGCATCTTGCAGTTTCAAATTTTTCTAACCTTGGAAGTTGTTGATTGCCCTCAATAATTGGCTGTTGCGCTATTTTGTGTGTTACATTTTTGTAAATATGTTTATTCGCAAGCTTATTTGATTATGCTGTTGTTTTGTGCATTATGATCTTTGCAGGAGTAAATATTTTTGCTTTGTTTCTTCTGATTTCTCTGTCTTTTTTGGGCATTTTTTTGCGTCAGAAAACGTTTGAATTCTCAGTAACTTTTAACTGCTCCGTTCTTCCAGTCTTCTTCGGTTTCTGCACTTTGAGGAATGCTTTTGTAGAAATAGTAAATAAATTGTAAGGAAATATGAAATTAGGTAATGCTGAAGATAATGCTAAAATATCAGATTTCATCGAAACCTGTATTAGATGGTTAAAGGTGAATTGAAAAAAATGTACTCCAATGGTTACCTGGCTCTACCAAAAGGTCGAAGTGATAATATTGGTTCATGCTTCGTCGGAGCAACGGTAAAACGGAGAATTCACCTTTTCTCGGTTCATGCTTGGGTGGATAACGAAGAAACGGAGATTCAACTTTAATCCCTTCAGCGTGAATCCCAATCTTAATCGTAGCTTAGTTAAATGAAACTAGAAGGCGGTTTAAAATCTTCAATGGCGGTTGATGCCGAGGACTGCCTTTTTATGTTCTTTTGCCCCGTTTGGTTTGGGTTTGAATCTCGAATTTCTTGGTGAGGTTGTCACAGTATTTTATCCTTTATTTAGTCCACATAGTCTTAGATTTAGCTTTAGTTCCCATCAATTTAATTAGTGTTGCTTAAAAATTGTTGACTTTCGTGGGGCTGTCCACTTAACCATAAAACTAGCCTCAGCTAGAATTTTAATTCGATCAGCCGGCTTGCCCCGGTATCGCTGAAAGCTTGAGCAGGTTACATGTTTGTGTTAGTTTACTCAAACCTAACCTTCAAGACATACATTGTTTCAAGACAAGTCAAGTTTTAATTTTTGAGTAATCTCAGTCTATATGTTTTCTTTCAGTTGCCCTGGCCCACCCTCTCCCACTAGACAATTCCAGCATTGTAGGTTGTATATAATTTCATCAACTGCTCCCATAACGCATGCATCCGTAATTTGACGAAAATAGACAACGATTCCACTGATATAACATGTAGGTATATATATCTTGGAAATTTGAACTGGAAAGGAAGCAGTAAACAGGAGACATTCGGTGCTGCCATTCAAAAGATTCCCACCTTACACTTAGGTGTATCCTTAGGAAGTTGTCTAGAACGGAATCAGAAGCCCTCCTTAACTCGTTTCAAATAATTTCTCTTCGGTTTCTGGCGCAGCTTCAAACTTCGGCATCTTCGGAGCGCTCGTAGTTAAGAGGATCTTTTGTAACGTAGCGGATTTTCTCTGGCATTCTAAGTTTCTTTTGGTCAGATTTACAGCTGACTAGCTCACTGATTAGGAAATATAACGCCGGTTTCAGTTGTCTTATTCTTAATTAGTGTTTAAATCTGATAGTTTAGATTTGCATTTTTAATGTTGTTTAACCGGTTGATAGTAGTATATATTTCGGGTTACATTGTTTGTGAAAATTGTCCCTACTTTGTATTTCAGTTCATAATTATATCAAATCTCGACATTTGTTATGCCATACAAATAATCAATTATTTTGTTGCTTTGTTAAACAAATACATAGAATATACTATTATCGATTGATAACTTTCTTCCAGCCTTCCATCCGTTCCAGAGATATTGCTCTTTCGATATCATTGTCGCATGTTAAGCTCACGCTGATACATTATCAGTAGGGTTGAGCCAATGTTTAGAAACAGAAATACGACCAGTAGTATTCGATCTATTACCAGCGATATTCTTTGCCATTCCAGCTGTATGATATCTTTCCTGTCGTGTTCCGCAATGCGGGCCTCATTTCGTCCAATGGTTGAGTAGATTTTGCAAAGAGTTCGTCGGAAATTTGAGGGATAGGAGGAGGAGGAGGACTCGCCCGGGTATCGAATCGTCCGGGGGGTCGTATCCTGAACTACGGCCGGAGGCGGGGGAGGGACCGTTCCCACAATGGCTGTCGTGGTCATTGGGCGGACCTGATTGGGAGCTCCCCCATTGAACAGTGAGGTTGAACAGTTGGGTAGCAGGTGGGCTCCGCCCGTTGTTCGGGCAGGGCGGAGGCTCCGGCTATAACTGTCATCAGGCACTTCCACAGGACTGGTGCTGCTTTGATTCAAAAGTTCCATCTCAATTTCTTGACTTCTGCCTAGATCGCCCAGAGCACCTTTGTAGGATTTTTTCGGAAGCCTGGCGGTTCCGGTCCCGCCGTTTCGTGCTTGCGGGGCGGGAGGCCAAAGGTCACTCTGATAGAGATCCCGGCAGAGCGTCCTATTGAGACCTTGTAGGATTAGGCGTCGGACCCAACCCGGCACCGGGTGCCCCCTGAACCCCCGATGGTGGATGTTTAGGGTAAAGACGGTTAAGGCAGTTACGGTGGCTACTAGGCAGATGGTGATACCGTAGTACATTCCGATTAGGGGTAGGGCATCCGCTGTGGGTGGCATCTTTTCTGCCACCAGCATCATGAAAACGGTCATACTGAGCAGTGTGGTAATCCCAAGGGTTACCTTCTCACCCGACTCTGAAGGCATATAGAAGCCCAGTAAGGCAATACCCTTAATCATAACGCAAGGCAGAATCAGATTAAAGATGTAGAAGAGGGGCTTTCGACGCATCCGGATGGTGATACGAACATCTGGATAGAGCACGCCGGGACAGCAGGAGTACTCCTCCACATGACGTCGACTCTTCATGTCCAGTACCTTCCATTCCGTGCTCTGGATGTAGTTGGATAGGTCGGCGGTCTCGGAGACTTCGTGCATATCGATGGCCCGTCCGTCGTAGGCCCAGGAACCGAAACTTAGCAGACAGGTTTGCTCATCAAAGGGGTAGAAACGGACGTCCAGCTGACAGGAGCTTTTTAGGATGGCTGCGGAGAGCCAGGTGACGTTGCCGTCGCTGGTCACAAAAACGTCTGTACTGACGATAGCCTTATTGTAGTGGGAGTCGGCATTGTTGTACAGAACGGTGTCGGGTTTCCAGACCTGATCATAGGGTATGTGGATTTGGGTGATGTTCCCGTAGTGGATGGGATCCCAGGAAAGGGCTGAGTCGACCCACATCTGGGTCAGCCAGGCGTTGGTGGTCAGGATCTGATTTCGCTCATCAATATTGATGATCTGGGTAAGTGAGAAGCCGAAAGTGACATTGACAGGATCGGCCCGGCTTTTCAGTTTGGTGGGCCGAACGCTCTTGGTGTAGTGGGACATCAGGTCCTGGTAGAGTTTGACGGCGTTAGGATCCGCTGTGGCGCTGTGGCGTAGTAGTATCACCATCATAGTAGTGTAGAAGAGACCATGGAGAAATGCATAGATGGAATTTATTTTCATAGCTCCTGTGTTGTAGTCCGACTACGATTGCAGGCATGAGGAGGCTGAGGGGTCATAATAGAATCAGAAACATTGTGTATTAACAATCATTTAATCCTGAGTATGAAAGGTATATACTAAATTAGGTTACGTACGTTGAAAGCTTAAATCAGAAGGCTGTTGGTGAAATATATACGTATGAAGATTAGCATAAAGCCTTGGCTAGAGTTATATAGACAGCATCTATCATACCTGCAATAAATAAACTTATTTAACTCGTTGGTTTTTAGGATTTAATTTATTTTAGTGCGATTGCCATGCACATTTTCATTGGTGTGGATGAAATAGGACACAGTTGAAGTTCAACTGTAATTAAAACTACAAAAATGAACGTATATATAGTTGTAGAGTGTGTGTATGTGTGGAAACTTTGGAAGTCATTACGTATATATATTGGTAGAACAGTGCGTATTCCTCCAGCAGCAGAACCCTAGGTCATTTAGAGAACTGAAGCAAAGAGATAGAAGACTGACAATGAAAACAAGAGTGGTTTAAATGAAAGTGACACCTGACAGTCAAATTTCCTTTGCTGTTCATCTGTGGGCTTGTTGGAGTTTTCAGAATTGACTTTCTTCCCCCCCCCTCTGGCCGCCTCTCTATCATTTTCTCTTTCACGAATCCATAAAAGTTGCCATGCATCAAAACCGGCAGTCCACCGGCTGTGCATTAAAAAGGATAGATATGTATGCAATGGTATACGTGTGTACGTATGTCACAATCACAACAGGTATGTCGAAACTTAGGTTTAGAATATATAATTGGCGGATCGTTTTAGGACCCCCCTCCCCAGGCTCAGATTCCGCAAAACTTGATCAAATGGACTTCAATTTATTGGGTAGGTTTTCGACCACGCTGACTACAAGTATCATCGCAAAAGGTTTTGATTTTGCGCAATTTGATTTTTTCGACTGGAAGGGGGAACCAAACTAAGGGAAGATCTTTGTCTTCGCTTTTGCTGAAAAGTTGTATATATATATATAGGGGTTGTCGGGGTCGCAGAACACGAATCCGAAGTCTTCACGAATCAGCTTTTCGTTAGCTCAGTATATATAAGCTTATATATACCTCTTAAGCGTACAAGTTCAGTTTATATATATCCAGCTAACGAAAAGCTGAGTCGGACAATGGACTTCAGATTCGTGTTCTGCGACACCAAAAATCGAATTTTTCGAAATTAAAAATTTTGCAATGATTGAACCCAGCGTGTTCGAAAGCATGCTGCAAATTCTAAGCTTAAGCTCATTCATTTGGTCAAGTTTTCCTGAATCTGGACCTGGGGAGACTGAAAACGAATTTCGACTTTGTGTTGCAGGCATGTACGAATTGGAATGATTGAAAGCATCTGTAGTATGGATTTTCTGTTTTCTGAAATTGGTTTTCTTTCCTCTCGGAATTTAATTAACATTTTCCTATCAGGTTAATTGCCAAGATTGGACCAGATGTGGGAGATAGTGTTAACATTGGTATCACTTTTGACTTCCTCTAGCTAAATTATTCACCGCTTTTTCAGCAGAAAGAAGTGTGGACGTATATATACGTTTTTGACAAAGAAAATTAAAAAATCTAGGAAAGACTTGCCTCCCTGGGGTTATATATAATCTTGATTCTGGCTTTGTTTGGCTACACGGAAGCAGAGTGACAGAAACGTTCCGACATGAGTTGCATATATACCTACGTATATATACACATATATTATATATATAATCTATTGATTAGATATGATTGGATATGATTGAATGAAATATATACTAGGTAGATTACTGTCTATGTCATTGCAATAAAAACAGCTTTAAATATCCCAGACTAAAGTAGAATCTAGGAATTATATAGGTTTTTACCTACGATTTCAGACAAACGTAAGGCTTCCGATTTTCAGCTGTTAGAAGTGTTGCAAATTTTTTTGACAATCTACATAGGAAAAATTCTAGAGGGATTGGGCAGCTGATGATAAAAAATCTAAATAAAAACAGACGTCGTGACGTCGTTCTTTATTGTTTCAAAATCAATTATATATATATATAAGTGAAAGATTTAACAAACGTAGCTTGGACTTGGTGTTACGCGGATTTGTAAGATTTTTCCTGTATATTGAATAAAAACCTGGATCGTTTCAAGCTAACAGTTTATATTTAAGTTCTCCCGCTCTTTAAAACGGTAATGAGAAGCCTTTTCAGTAAGTTGTCGTCTGTTCCTGCAGCTAAAATATAAAGAAACCTTTAGTCTATTTTTGTGTGGTTTTAAGATAATGATCTGTAAGTTAGGAGAAAGATGGCAGAGGCACACTTTTAATTTAATTTTTTTATTTTCTTTTGATTTTTCTTTATTTGTCCTGAGACTTGTTAGAATAGCATTAATACGTAATTTTTATGAATGAACATTTTGGAAGGGTATAGCGCGACGGGAAAAAACCCAAACCGATATGCGGGAAAAAACCCATCACCAGTGTGAGTCACCCATATGAGCTAGATCGGATTTTAATAGCCTATCTTAAGGTGCTGGTTCGGGTATTTGCAGCAAATTTTATATAATTTGCTGTGACTGTAATTTGTTCAATTTTTGGAGTTGAACAATAATTTTTATATCATTTTAAAGCTTAGAATGTGCTTGTTACAACTAGGTGCAGTATATATAGCTGTCTCATTTCAACTCTTCGGCTTGAACAACATGATATTTGAGCAACGACTTGCAATAACATGAAAACAATTTTTCAACATGGATTTCTCGAAGTGTGGGAAAGTTAACGAAAAGCGACCAGTTTAGGCTTCAGAAGAAACGTCTTCCCGAGGGCTATTTTTTCTGAAATTGTTTAACGAGTAAAGAAGCTCAAGATTTCGAGAAAAACGTAAATTTTGTCCGATTTTCGTCAAAATTTTCAAGTTTGGACGCTTATTTCTCTCGAACTGAAAGTCAAAATGCAAAACCATGAAAAATAGCCCTCGGCAATTGTCTCAAAAATACGTGTGTAAAACCGTTTTTTAATTGATTGCATGAGTTGAGAGAAATCCGTGTTCAAAACAATCTAGTTGCGATTTTCAAAATTTCACATTTTCGCTGCTGTGCGCCGGCAGAGATACCGTAGAGAGCTCTCCTTTGGGCGTAAGATGTCCTTTAGGACCACAAATATGGACAATACTTGACCGGCGGACCAGTGCTGTTGAAGCTGTCGAAATCTTGCAATATTTGATTTTTCGAAAAATGGCCGGTTTTGGACCTCGAAAATCAATTTTCGCTGGTATCTCTTAAACCTTAATTAATCGAAGAAAACTCTTAAGAGCAAAGTTGTAGGTTTTGGTGAGAGGATTCGAATGACTATAAGTTCATCCATGTAGGGTGGTCACAGTGCAAGTTATGGCGGAATAAAGCTAATTTCTCCAAAACTCAAATTTTCAAGCCGCGACTTTTCTAACATGTTTTATAGGGTAAATAATGTAATTGTAGCAAATTTGAATAAATTTCAACGACAATTGCGCTTTTAAAGCCCAAAAATACACGAACCCGAACCAGCACCTTAAAGAGCGTCCAAAACTACCCTAGAGGGTGTATTAGCTCCCACTGCCTCTCAGCAAATTTTTTGGGACTTTGAAAATTTTGGAATTTTTGGTCCCAACATGGGGGTCAGGCTGGATCAACTTTGAGGGGGTCACCCTGAACTACTGGAAAGACTTAGCCCAAAACGGATTACAGTTTCACAGAGGATATGTCTCGAACTTCACGATGGTGTATTCAATTTGGCTCTATTGCCTTTGGTGCGACCTGTGGGTGACCTAGACTCGGCGGGAAAAAACCCATGTGCGGGAAAAAACCCAAATTTCAAAATGAAATTTTTTTCTAACCATTAGCAGCAAAGGAAAAATTCATGCATTTCTTAGCTCAGTAGAGCCTCCTGATTAATTTGGTATAGATTTTACCTAGGTTCGACCTTCCATGTGAGGTCCAGGTGACCAAAATCAGAGATGGTGCCATTTCAAGCCAAATTTTCAAATTTCGCCAAAAACCGCTAAATTTTCACTAAAATAGGTCGGGTTTGGCTTTAAATGCAATAAAAACACGTTTTCTATATGATAGGTTGCTTAAACTGCAGAAATTAAGCAAATTTCAAAAATTTCCAAAATTTGCCTATGTGTTAAACATACGAAATTTTGAAAAGTCAATTTGACATGATTTTTTGCAAAAATATTGGTATTTTATGATTCAGATGTATTAAAAATGAGCCGCTCTTTCAAATGGTATATATAGTTAAAACCGTTCTGGCTTGCAGCAAAAAATTCGGCTCGTTTTTTCCCGCCCATGGGGTTTTTTCCCGCTTTGGGTTTTTTCCCATCGGTTTGGTCGAAAATTTCTCGCCAACGGTAAGCGCTAGAGAGACGTTTTATAGCTCATTTTGAAGCTCTTCGCAAGGCCTCATGGCCGTTATCGTTAGATTTTCGATTTGTCGCTTAATAAAAAAATTACAGCCAAAATTCGAAAATTTGGGTTTTTTTCCCGCCGCGCTATAGTCAGGGGGGAACATGAATAGGGAGGCAAGCCTCCAACTTTTTCTTCGTTTGGATTTGGATCGGTTTGAGTATACCGTTACGTACCGTGGGCAAATACCTATCCAATCGTATATTCAAACTTCTCTTACACCTCTCTCAGCTTTGGCAGTAACAAGATTTGTCCATGTTTTTTTACCCGCGAATCGGGGGAAAAACATGGTGCGGGGGAAAAAACATGGCACGGACTTCTAGCAAGCAACCATTTAGAGTGGTTTAAAAGCGTTGTTTCAGCTGTTTTTAGCGTGCAAAACTACCTAGGCAGCATTCTAGCGTCACAACAAGCTTAAAACCCGATTTTTTGGTCAAAATGCCAAATCCGCCGTACCTAACCTGTTTGGGCATGAAACCTGCTGGGAACTGGCCATAATATGCAGAATATAGCTAGAAATAAGTTAGTTGTGTTAAAAATTGCAATATCCCATCATTTTTTAAGTTTTTTCAAAATTTTCATTTTTACCATAGAAACTTATGAAACCTGGCATGTTGATGCTGCAAATCAAATTTTCGAGCTAGAAGCTTAAAAAATGCTCAAAGTTGGCATATTTTGAGTTTTTTAGCGGTTTTAAAGCATTCTCTTTCCTATAGAAGCATTAGTTACGCCTTCCTGAAGCATACGCAAAAATTTGAAAATTTGGTCACCATGTTTTTTCCCCGCTCTAGTGTACCCTATGTGGGGGAAAAACATGGTCAAATTTTTTTACTGGGTGCACGTAGGGGAAAATCACTATTGTCATGTGATAGAGCAAGTCGAATTATGCCCGCATGCAAATTTATAGTAGCCAAAGTTGGATGGTTGGTTAGATATATACTTGCAAACTTTCGAAAATCCTTAGCATTTTGGCCCATTTTGGGAGGCAACTTTGGTCATGTACAGTGCTTACAGAATCGAACTCAGAAACCAATCTGGTACTGCATGGTATAGTTTAAGACTTGCTCTTTCTAATGGGCTATACTAGGCAGCTGCGGCTGCTATGGTTGGGGAGTAGGCGACCATGTTTTTCCCCCTCTTTTCCGGCATGTTCCCCCCCCCCCTGACTGAATATAACATTTGACGTCGTTTCATTAAAGTCTGGCCAGTTTTTATATGGAGAGAGGAAGGGAAAAATAATGACCTAAGAAGATAAAAAATGGCTGTAAATGAAATCAGCCTGCGTTCTACTTCTCCTGCTATTATATATATACTACGTTAGCTAAAATTATTGAAAATTTCTGTTTTAGACCAACATAGACAATCATTTGCTAAAACATTCCGACTAACGAAGCTGGAACATTTTTGAAAATTTTATTAAATTTGAGATTTCTTTTAGAAATCCTCAAATCCGACAAATTTTGGTCTGTCGTATACATCAGAGGCCACGGCCGCACCTATGGCGGGTTCCCATGGGTCTAGACCCTCTCTTTTAAGGTAACAAAAGGAATTTTGCAATTTTTATCGTGAAGACAGCTATTTTTAAAACGTTTTCTCGACTTCGGCGCCATGTATAACCCTTATATATAAAACACAGACATTCCAGGTATAGCCATGGGGTGAAAAAACCCACCCGCCTCCTGGGTCATGGGTTGGAGATATGAGCTCCAAAACATAGCAGCAGGAAGCGCGACTCTTTCTAACCTATGTATGCAAAGATCAAGTCATTTGGTTCACTCCTGCTTATTTTATGACATTTTGAAAATGACAACTACTTTTTGGTTCAACCATCCAAAAATTTACCAAAAGTTTGGACCGATGTATCTTTTGACTGGGTTGGGCTAGAAAAGTTTTGCAAATATCTGCAATGATGGCAACTCTTCCTCTTTGCACACAGCCAAAATTAGACCGATCCGCTGTACCGTTAGTCTGGCTCTGGCACATTGCCAAACGTAGCGGGGAAAAACCCACTTTGGGGGAAAAACCCACCCCAAATTTTTTGAAAAATTTTTTAACAACTCAACACGGAAACAATTAGAGACTATAGCACGGTACTATCGAACACGCTGCGTCATCCTATGCGGTCAGATTCGGACAATTTTGCTTACCTGGCTAGCTAGGGGCTAAAAACCTTAAAAGTGCCATTTCGCAGCTGGAGGACCCAATACAAGTACAATTGTGCATTTTAACAGCCAATTCTACGTAAAAAACCATTCTTACACGATAGAATAATAAGTTTTATCAAATTACATCATTTTTAGCATTTTTCAAAAATTGCCCTATGTTTATGTGTTAAACTTTATGAAACCTGGCCAGTTGATGCAGCATTTTCAACGGCACATGAGATCTCAAAAAAGCTACTTAGATCGGGTTTTTTGGTTCATACTAACTAAAAAAGGGTTGAATTTTACACTGGAAGAACAATTTTTAAGACCTGTGAGGGGTGGGTTTATTTTCCCCCCATTTGGGTTTTTCCCCCCATTGGGTTTTTCCCCCCGCTACTTTTTGCATTATACCGCTCTAACGGTATATACAACTTAGAGAAGTGCAAATAGGTTTAAAAGAAAGTTCTAAGTACGCCAAGTACGATGGTATATAAAGTTCTCAAATAACCCTTATCATAAAAAAAGTTCCAGCCAAAATCCGAAAATGTGGGTTTTTTCCCCCCATGGCTATACCACAATTTTTGGGCTAAAATGCAAAAATTCTTCAACTTCTGACGGGCTTCGCCTACTAAACCACTCTTTACAGCTTGGACCCCTCTTTTCAAAATCCTGGGTTGCAGACCTAGTATATAACTATGCGCCGAAGGAGCGTAAACGTTTTGAAAATTGGTAGCTAACAGATTGCAGGTAAAAAAATCAGATCTTGGGAGTCTGCAATTTCGGAGGGGCTTCCCATTTCTCTCTGCGACAATTTCGGGGGGGCGCACCAATTCCTCTCTCCCCTGGCTAGGCCCCTGTCTAGGGTGGGGGCAGTAGAAGACATAACTGAACAATGTTGTTAAGCTTGTGATTTAGTTTTTTCGGTCTCAGGTGAAATTGGGTATCGACTCTTGCTAAGCAAACTTTATTACCAATTTTTTAGAATTTTTTAAAATAAATTTGTGTATATTCATTTCTAATTGCAATTTTATTTTCTGACCAGCTGTTAGTAAATAAAGAATGAAAGAAAGTTGCAAACCCAAGCACCCGAAAAAATTGAGCATCTGGTGAGGGCAGGGCAGTCACTGGGTAGTCTCATAGCAAAAAAAGTTGAAACCAGATGTTTCGTTTATGTGTATGTTTTTTGTTGTGCAAAAACGACTTGATACTATTTCTACAACAAAAAAGAAACATTAGTGGGTTTCACTTATCCAGGAGAGCAGAGTACGTATCAAGTTGTATAATTATACAGCCAGTTTTGCCCTCAGCAAGCCCAGTTTCTGCCTACTCGGAGTAAAAAAGACCAGACTTTGTTATATTCTACTAGGGGCAGACTTACGCCTAGGTATACGTATGTCTAAGCGAAGAGATAAAACAAATGAAACAAGAACCAGAGGCTAGGCATTCTTCTCTGGCTGGCTGGTGAAGGAAAAACTAACCATCAACAGAGGAGAAGTAGTGAACGCTCTTGGGATAGTGCTAATGAAACTTGGCGTTTTTTGTGTAGATTTTGTGCTGTTGAGCACAGCATGTGTGTGCGTCTGTGTGTGTGTTTGTGTCTGTTCAAGTATATATATATAATGTGTCATATAATGCATATAACGTATATATATATATATATACACTACGTTGTGTATGGAATATGAGTACGTATTATAGGAATGGCTAGGAACAATCATGGTATCAGGAAAGTTTTCCTAGAAGCCTTTCCTCCCCCTCTACTTTGTAGAGTAGAACATCCATATATATATATATATAAGCCCTGGCTTAGCCGATATCCCTGGAAACTTTTTGGGCAGAAGTGTTGTTGCCTGTCCTTAAAAGTTTTCCCTCTGAATTATTGGACAGTGACTAGTGAAAGTGAAGTGAATAAAACATGGTATGTAGCCAACCATACGAATATGTATGTGTGTGTATGTATGGTATGTATGTATGTATGTATGTGTGTGTGTATATTTCTTGTGAGAGCGTTCCAGACTTGTCTTTGTCAAAATAAATGTTTTTGGAGTAGGAACTTGGGACCAGCAGATCCAGCCAGTCTGTTCCAACTCAGCCCAAAATTTATGAACAGGATTTGCCAGAGAAAAATTGTTATATAGTGGTGGGCTGTCACATTTTCTAATTTGGAAAAAAGAAACCTGTGAAAAATGGACAACCATTGACATGCGATTTGAAGGCAGGGTTATGGAAGGACTAAGGAATTATATATGGAAGACGAAGAGTATGAAATAAACCTAACCTTTGTATCTTTATCAAATTCTGAAATCTATATACGGAGGTATATAATAGATAGATAGGTAGGTAAATTTGTTTTCTGGAGAAGTTGCTGAAATTCGTGCGTTTGAACACATAAATCCGATGAAAGTTGACATTAAATCTTCCAATTAGTTTTCACAAAAGCAGCTTCTGTATTTTTCCAAGATTTGTAGACGACGAGATAATATGGCTCTTAGTCTTTGATGTTGCCGCCTTGATTTCCCTGCACCAGTGTAAGCTAACAAAAACCAGCTGAAACAAGGGAAATGGTTTAAAAGTTCATAGCTGGGGCAAAAGTCGTAGCCACAAAAACTTCACATCGTCTGATTCAGCTCAGATTGAACTTTATGGATTATGTTATATTTACTCACTTTTGCTAGATTCGCTTAGCTGAAATTTTGGGTAAAAAAGTGGTATTTTTAGAAAAAACGACTTCCAAATTTTTTGTATCGCTTATATATATATACGTATTAATTGAAAGCGGATGCCAAGGCTGTCCTGAAAATCCATTTGATAAATTTTTCCGTGGATTGAGTCGCGAGTAATAACAAGGCAAAGTCGAAAAAGCGGCAAAGATCAAAGGATTTGGAAAATCTAACAAATTGAATAACTGAACAATTTTCAACCAATATAGCAAGCTTAACAAAAAAATCACCCGAAATTTTAACAAAAAAAAATCACCCCACCCTGACTCACAGGAAAGTCGCAGAGACCCAAATTTTTGCATGGTGATAGCCACACATCTCGACATTACAGCCTGTGAGTTTGAGCCTCTAGGCCCTCTCCATGCGTTCAGGGCAGACCTTTAAGTGAGGGTACCCAAAAGTGACCTCAAAAACGTTCATGACCGAAGTTCGAATTTCGGCTGCTATTTACTAAGGGAAAACCCTAGGCAACCCATATTGTGCATGTGACATGTCCTGACTGTGGGCTATCGATACATATATAGAAGTTCCCAGTTGGACCTCTGTGCCGTTCTGGGGTGGGTGATTTTTTTTGTTAAAATTTTAACAAATAAAAAATCATCTTTATGTTTTGTTACTGAAGTCAGAACAGCATCTAGAGCAAAACTAACGTCAAATTCGAGCTCAGCGACCTCGAAAACCCTTATATACGTTGTTTTTGAGGTTGCCTGGCGCTTCTGGTAGTTCAACCTGGTAACCAGCCGGGCCTGAACCGTCCGACGGTAAACGTGATCCCAGAAGTCAGTATTAGCCCATAGTTACCTAAAAACTAATGCCAGATTTGAATTCAGCGCCCTGGAAAACCCCCTAGGACATGTTTATAGCCACTTCGGACTGTCCAGTTGGTACCTGGAGGGTCCGGACGGGTCCGGTAGGGGTCACGTGACCGTGGGTCATACCCCATCAACATACGAAGTTCTGAGTTTCTCTGCCAAAATGCCTGGAAATGGGTTATAATCACTCACAAACACGAAAAAACAACGTTTTAGCCTTTAAAACGGCACTTTAGAGCCACCATACTTCATACTGGACGCTGTCGGGGGACATCAGTGACCACTAAGATTCGGGCGGGGTCAGTTGCCCTAGTTGGAGCACTAGGTTAGCGGTTTGGGGTTCTAACTACGTTTTTTAGTGCGCTCTAGCCAAAACTGATGAGAAAAAGTTGCTAGCTGCTCTCTGGGATCCGATCCGCCACTGATTTTTTTTTGTTAACGGGTGATTTTTTTTGTTAAACCTTTAACAAAAAAATCACACATTTTCGTCTGCTGCAACTTACTGGTAGGCGGTAGAGCAATGAAACTGGGGTGGTTTTAAAGCTTAGCCCAAGACCTATCCATGGGTCCTCAAAGTAATCGATTTGGTTTAGTTTTGCGAAAGTTCCAGCCGAAAAACCGAATTTTGATTTTTTTTGTTAAGCTTGCTATAAAGCTGAAATTTGGTGGGTAGGAAGGAATCTCGGGCAAGGGAAGCTTTTTCTAAAAAATCGTGGTATTATCATTTGCCAATCTTTCTGGACATATACGTATATAAAAGCACCCTTTGAAATTGCACTGGAAACTTAAAAAAATTTTCGCGAAAAGAAAGATATCATCATTCCGGTTCAGAAAATGTGTATATATACCTTATGATAGTTATCTTGAAGTTCTTTCGAGATATATAAAGAGAACAATTTCGCTTTCTACATTTTTGGTTAGACCTTAGTATTATTTGTAAGTTAAGGCTCAAGTTAAACCAGTACGAATAACGAATATATACATTTATTCAAGAAGGGATTAAGCCTGTACTTAACCAAAGTGTGCAGGTGCTCACAATCTGAACAACTGTCAAGCGAATGATTAATAAGATCAACTGTGTGAATGATACTGTGTATAATTAATACAGGTGAAAGTATGGATTGTTGTTGAAATTTGAAAGGTCAGTTCAGCTTTCAAAAAACTGTTAGTATATATATGAGTTCAATATATTAAAAAACTTTCGCCTACGTATTCGGCTATAATGATGTGGGTACTGATTTATATATATATATATATATATATACAAGAAATAAAAATGCTCCTCTGGAGCATGAAAAAAGTAATATGGGTGATGGTGAGGTTGCAAAATCAAGAGAGGACTAGTCTTTAAAATGCTTAATATGGGGCTAGGTTCAAAAATAGAAGAGGACTAGGTTGTGAGCGAATTAATATGGGCACAGCTTCGCCGAACAACCCATATTCGCGGTTTGTAAATGTAAATTATTATGCGTATCCACGATACATTTAGACTACATACATTACGTTCATACATAAATAATCTACAGCTACGGTATGTGTTCGAGCCTTATTCGAACTTTTATTTTAGCAATTGTTTTCTTCGATAAGTGCTTTATACTAACCTGCGCAATTTACGTATCCATTTATACGGAAAATTTATATTCAAGAATAATTTAGGAATCTCCGACGATCTTCTAGGTCCTCCTGACTTGGACCAATATATATATATATATATAGCTTTTGCATCATATCCTTAGATCTCTCATAGTAGTAGAGCCTGCCGTCGTTCAACACAACAAAATGATGATAATTTACGTATATATTCCTAGCTAGTCTAACAGTGCATGCAAACAGCTATATTCAATGAGTATTCAACGTTTTAAATTTTTATTGACTGACGTTAATAGCTCTAAGCTAAGACGAAACGTGAAATCCCGCGAATATGGGTTGTTCGGCGAAGCTGTGCCCATATTAATTCGCTCACAACCTAGTCCTCTTCTATTTTTGAACCTAGCCCCATATTAAGCATTTTAAAGACTAGTCCTCTCTTGATTTTGCAACCTCACCATCACCCATATTACTTTTTTTCATGCTCCAGAGGAGCATTTTTATTTCTTGTCCTTCTGTCATTTTAAAGGATCCCTTTCCAGCAATGCGGTAATGGATACAAGGAGCTTGACCAGTGCCGTAGGTAGAGCAGAAAACTGATTATATAAATATATAATACCACTGAATTCTCACCTCCGCCTCAAGCTTCGGCCGCTGCAACCTGTGTTTGTGGGTGGTATAAGGATTAAACTTTTTCGCCTCCCCAAAGAGTTCGACAGTATGCCCATCGTGTTCAGCGACACGGATTTACTATATGGATACCGCCATAGGGCCGAAAAACGTTGTTTTAGGCGGTTTGATCAGTGGTCAGTAGGGCTCCTAGGCCGTAGTGACCAGTGGTCACTTCCGTCGGTTTCGGCAATATGCCCATTGAAACGAGCGTAGTCGATTTACTATATATGCCCCCGACCAATACGCCGAAAAACGCTGTTTTAGGCCGTTTGACCAGTGGTCAATAGGGCTCCTAGGCCGTAGTGACCAGTGGTCTCTTCCGTCGGTTTCGGCAATATGCCCATTGAAACGAGCGTAGTCGATTTACTATATATGCTCCCGACCAAAACGCCGAAAAACTCAGTTTTAGCCGTTTGACCAGTGGTCAATAGGCCCCATAGGCGGTAGTGACCAGTGGTCACTTCCTTCGGTTTCGGCGATATGCCCATTGAAACGAGCGTAGTCGATTTACTATATATGTCCCCGACCAAAACGCCGAAAAACGCTGTTTTAGGCCGTTTGACCAGTGATCAATAGGCCCCATAGGCGGTAGTGACCAGTGGTCACTTCCTTCGGTTTCGGCTATATGCCCATTGAAACGAGCGTAGTCGATTTACTATATATGTCCCCGACCAAAACGCCGAAAAACGCTATTTTATGCCATTTGACCAGTGGTCAATAGGGCCCCAAGACCGCAGTGACCACTGGTCACTACCGTCGGTTTCGGCAATATGCCCATTGAAACGAGCGTAGTCGATTTACTATGCCCCCGACCAAGACGCCGAAAAACGCTGTTTCAGGCCGTTTGACCAGTGGTCAATAGGGCTCCTAGGCCGCAGTGACCAGTGGTCACTGCCGTCGGTTTCGGCAATCTGCCCATTGAAGCGAGCGTAGTCGATTTACTATATCTGCTCCCGACCAAAACGCCGAAAAACGCAGATTTAGGCCGTTTGACCCGTGGTCAAGAGGCCCCATAGGCGGTAAGTGACCAGTGGTCACTTCCGTCGGTTTCGGCGATATGCCCATTGAAACGAGCGTAGTCGATTTAATATATATGCTACCCCGACCAATACGCCGAAAAACGCTGTTTTCGGCCGTTTGACCAGTGGTCAATAGGGCTCCTAGGCCGTAGTGACCAGTGGTCACTACCGTCGGTTTCGGCAATATGCCCATTCAAACGAGCATAGATGATTTACTATATGCTCCCGACCAAAACGCCGAAAAACGCAGTTTTAGTCCGTTTGACCAGTGATCAATAGGCCCCATAGGCTCTAGTGACCAGTGGTCACTTCCGTCGGATACGGCGATATTCCCAGTAAAACGAGCGTAGACAATTTACTATATATGCCCACGACCAAAACGCCGAGAAACGCTGTTTATAGTGAGTTTTCCCAACTTTGACCCTGGGACGAGGAACCACGGGAGCCATGCTGACCAGTGGTCACTG